>JANVCQ010000114.1:0-21127 GCA_025531925.1 Erythroxylum plowmanianum | reverse complement strand
AAACCGAACCGGACACATGGCCGGTTCCGACTATTTCCGGTCGGACCGGCCGGTCCGGTCCGGTTTTTTCATCCTTGACTTTAACGGATCTAAGTGAGACTGTCGTGCAAAGGGTGTGAGCGAGCAACTTCGGATGAAAGTTCGAGTCTCCAAGGCAGTGACGGAGCTAGCTGGGGCCCAGTGGTGCATTGGGCCCCTCAAAATTTATAAGAATTAAATATTTTGATTTTAATTAATATATATATATATACAAGGATAGAATTATTTAGAGTTTAGTGGTATACTAGGCCCCCTAAAATTTAAAAACTTAAATATTTGAGCCCTCCTATTTTAAATTCCTGGCTCCGTCACTGCTCCAAGGTGACCTTTGTAACAGGAAACACTTACATGATACCATTTAGGAAATTACAATCATTTCGTATCATTTTCTTTAATCAATAATAGTTTTATGATAAACTTGATTCAGCCAAAAGCCTAACTCGTGTGCTGAATATTTAACACTAATTATATACATATAAACACTACAATTAAGATTAAATTTCAAAATTACAATTTAAAGTCTATAGTAACAAAGCCACATTCATTACCAGCAACGAATTTTCAATGCCATGGAATGCCAGTCCAGTAATCACCAACTGTTGTATCAAACAACTAGATCTCGTTTATAATATTGTAGTTTGCAACCAATTTGAGCATAACATTACGTGAAGTTCGAGATTTCAAAGAACTATTTTTATATTCGCAGTCAATTTTTATACATTCCCAGCCGATTATTCCTGCAAATTTAATATTAGAAAATTGAAAATACGGTAAAGAGTTGATCATGCATTGGAAGTAAAAATAAACCCACAGGGAATCCGTAATAATAAACAGAAAAGAAAATCTAAAATGCGACGAGAAAATGACGAAATGAATTGTAAAATCAAGAATGAGCCGAGGCCTAAGACACTTGGAGGTCCGATAGAAAGGAAGGAAATATCGAAAAGTGAAATTGCAAAGAGGAAGAGAATCTACAACCTTTTACAATTTTTTTTATTTATTATCCACAAGGTATTTTAAAGTATTCTAATTATAGAAATGTATTTTTAAACCATCCACATTTAGATTAAATCCAGCTCAAATTAAATAAATTCTTTACGAAAGACATAACTCTTGTCCTAAATTTTTAACTCACCTCTAAATTGAGGAATCGAAATGGCCTTTTTTTAATAAAATTGAGAAATGGAATCGAAATGACGTATTGGTAAGGAGATGTGTGATCAGTCTCAGAGGATCATTTTGGCAACCATTTGGCCATTTTGTATGTTTTTTAAAATATTATTTAAGAATTAGTATAAAATCAAACATATTTAATTAATTTATTTCCTGAAAAAAATGGTAACAATGAGACCTGAAAACGACGGTAAAAAAGAAAGGAAAATATGTGGGCACTAGGCTCTGTATCTGTCAAGTTCAGGACCAAGAGCAAGAGGTCCCAACTCTCAACTGATACAACTCAATCTCGACTTGACAACCACGCACAACATGACTCTCGAGGTTCCAGGTTTTCACACTGCTTTTTTATGAATACATTCACTTGCTTTTTTCGCACGTAAGAGGACAAAAACGACGTTTCATTGTCAATGTGAAGACGTTTTAAATGACCACATAATTAATTTTGACAAGACGGTCTCTTTTGAGTCTAAATTTTTTACCAGTTAATAAATTTAACTATAATATTTTAGAGAAAATAATTATAATCTTAAAATATTCTCTAATATTGAATCATATCATAATTAAAAATTTAATCTCTATGTTAAGCACTAGTTCAGTACTGATTTAACAATTTTTTATTTTTCATTTTTGTTGGCCTTAATGTCAAGTCATAAATGACATGACAAAGTGGGATCCAATTTTTTAAAAAAATTTTGACAAACGGGTCAATTTTAATAGTAGGTTTAACATCATCCAATACATTTAATCCTAACATTTTGATGAGAAGAATTAAAACCCTAACTTTTAAAAAATATTAAAATTTAACTCCCATTATCACTGGCTTGGCACTTTTTAATATTTATTTATTTTGTTTACATGTTTTAATAGCTAAAGTCAGAATTGTAATTAAGAAAATTAAAATATTTGAATTTAGTCAATTTTAAAATAATTTATTTTATTCCCAATGCAAATTATTTTAATAACAATTCTTATTTCATTATAACATTCTAATAAAATATTTAGCAAATTAGATATTCATTCATATTTGGATATAAAAAAATAAAACTAACAAAAGTTAAATTAGAAATTTCTATTTTCACTTAAATTTATGCATAACAAGTTGTAATTATCTTACTTCAAACTTCTTATTAAATTCTCTCATAACTCCCCTTTTGAAAGACAAAAAAAAAACTTAATTAATAATTTTTTTTGATGATATATGTAAAATATTAATAAAATATAAAATTATTAATATTCTTTTTCTTCTTCTTCTTCTTCTAATAATAATAATAATAGTAATAGTAATAGCAATAATAATAATAATAATAATAATAATAATAATAATAATAATAATGACAAAAACAAAAACAACTTCTTACATGGAATCATAAAAATTATATATTTTTAATTATAAAGATAAATATGGTATTTATAAATATTAAAAACTAAAAATCACTAAAATGTTACATGTATAAATAATAATCAAAAGTTTAATTTCAATAAAAATGTACATATGTGAAGTTTAAAAGTTTTGTACTTTAAAGTTAAAAGAGTTACTTAAAAAATAGAATACACACCTCGTAATAAAAAACTCCACTTTTTATAAAGTCATAATAGAGAACTACATTCTTTTAAAACCATTACAAATTTATTTTATTTGCAATTTCCAGATTGCAATTCCGTTATAAAGATGTTATAACATACGGATAAAATAAAATAAAATAAAATAAAATAAATTATTAAAGAGTACCAAGTTAGCTTATGTTGTAATGAGATTAAATTTTAAAATTTTTTAAAAGTTAGAGTTTTAAGTGTTATCTGTTATGTTACAATTAAACTTATCAAATAGTTTAAAACTTGATGTAAAATTGATTTTTTTGCCAAATTGTTTTAAAAAAGGGTCCCACCTTGTTACATTAGCAATGAAGTGGTAATTAGGGCCCACAAAATAATGTTAAAAATTGTCAGGTTAATACTGCTCTAACATTTAATAGATAAGGTTAAATTTTCTGTTATGGTGGGTTTCAATTTTAACTTTTTAAAATTCTAGGTTTATAATTATTCTCTCTAAAATATTAGTGTTAAACTCATCGATGGGTAAAAAACTTAAAGTCAAAAAGTAACCATTTTATCAATTGATTATTAAACGACCATTAGATGGCTTTATTTTATGGGTAGAGTTGATGTTAGGCTGGTTGAGGTTCAGATCAAGACCCAAAAATATTTTTAGAAGTCTAGATTTGATTCGAAGATTTTAAAGAATCTAAAATTAATGACCCAAGTGCAATTTTAATTGAATTTTGAGTGATTTGAAGCTGAATCAAATTTAGGTTAAACTTAATTTCTTTTCAAATTTAAACTATTTAATTTAATTTAAAATGAGAAAATAATATTATTTTGTCTAATCAAGTTCGATCTCCGGTCAAGTTTTTAAAACATTAGATTGGAGATAATATAAGAAATTTAAAATTTAAAAGTTGATTAATTTAATAAGATTGTTTAATTAATTTATAATTATAGAAAAATATTAAATTAAATTAAATTAAAAATTTATTATTATTATTGTTATTATTGTTATTATATGTTTTATATTTTTTATTAAAGCTATAAATTTAATTTTTATAAAATTAAATATTTAAAATTTAAATTCTTATAAAAATATTTACAGAAATACTAAGATGTAATACTCATATTCTTGTATTTTTTTAAAGATATATCCTTATAAATTATTTTATACGAAAATAGTTAATATTAAATAATTAATTTTATTAAATATTTTTAACAAATAGGTAATATTATTTATTTGCCAAATCAATAGGTATAAATCGCTGCTAAACGGCCCCGTACACATATAAATCCTTTAAATTAAACCTCACGTTGACGTTGATTGCTGTTTCGCGTATTGAAATTCGTGAACGACTTTTGTCATTTCTTTCAAAGTACTTCACTGATTCTTCTTCTATTGTTTTTGACGACTTGCGCTAAATAAATATGTGGTTAAAAATAAGTGGTTGTGCTTCGTTCCCCCTTTGTTTTTTTCATCTAACTTACTCTCTTTTATTTAAAATAAAAGTTATTTTAAAAAAATTTTAATTATTTAAAATAAATATTATTCATAATTTTTCATACATGTTTATAATTTTATTTCCAAAATTATCCTTTAATTTCTCTCACATCCTAATTATACAGATTATATTTTCAAGGCAATTCAACATGTAATTAATAAGGGTATTTCAAATATTTCACTAACTTGTTAAATAAATGTGCATCTCTCTAAAACGACTTTTATTTTAAATAGGAGGGAGTATATTATTTTTTTGTAATTACATTAACATAAAATAAATAATAAATAAACCAGTGATGATAGATTGGCGTTACAATTACAAATCATTTTAATACGTGAGATTAAAATAGAGTTATTAGATCATAACGGAATATCTCTCCTCTTTTCTCAAATGTAGTAAAAGCGTACGTACCAGTCATTGACTAGCATTTTGGAATTTCTTGACGACTTCTTCTTTACCTCTCTGTATCTCTCTCTAAATTCCTTTTAACTTTTTCTTTTCATTTATTTGTTTTTCTTATCTGCCTAATTTAGTTTAGTTCGATCATGGATATTATCGGGTCGAGACGGCTTGTTGGCTCGGAGATTCATGGATTTCACACACTGGAAGGTAAACTTTTTTGTTTCTTTCTTTTTTTCTGTTGTTTTTGGTCTTAGTTTAGTTTGTCTTCTTGCTTTGTGGGTTAATGATTGTTCTTCATCAGTGGAAAAAGTAAACAACTTTAGCACGTAATCGTTGAAGAGACATATTAAATTATCTTTTTGAATTATCAGTTCTGAAAGTTCAATGTACAATACTCTGCTGGGAGTAACTTTTTGCTGATGGAAGAAAACTTCCAGCTTTATCACAGGACTCTTCATAATTATGGAATAAGTCCTACTATTTTAGTTGGAACGGGAATATTCAACTCGTTGTTAGAGCAAGTTTTAAATGCTTTTGTCTCATTAAGTGGTGGGTTGATGGAAAAAAGTTATGCTCGGGGATTGACAGCATCGGAGTGACCATGATTGATAGACCTTATATGTATGAAAGGATAGTCTGTGTTGAAGTTACAATTTTTAGATGGGGAAACGGAGCTTTTTGATTAGAAGTCGTTGAGCATAAAGGAATGCTTTTGGGGAAAGTGATTACGGAGAAAGGAATGGGAAAACCTAATTCATTCTGTCCCAGAACGTGGGATGTAGCAGTATAGCCGTCATGTAATTGTTTTTGTATTTTGTTGATTCACACCTTTGTGTTATTTTTGTTTCTAAAGCAAGCTTGAGTTGGACTTGTTAAAATACTTAATTATTTTTGTAAACTTCATTTCTTGATACTCAACTCATGAATCCATTTTATAACTACCTTCAATGTTGCTTCCTTACATGGACAGATTTGGATGTTGCAAATATAATGTATGAAGCCCAAACAAGATGGTTACGTCCCAATGAAATTCAAGCAATACTATGTAACCACAGATTTTTTCCCGTTACTGTCAAGCCAGTGCATTTGCCCAAAAGTAAGTACCTAGTTCTATTATTCCTACCGTGAGTAAAACTTATGATCTCGGCTCCCACAGGAGCACATTGTGAGTTTGGACTGATATTTATTTCTTAAATGAGTGAAATTTTCATGTTTTCCTGTACCTTGACTTGCATTCCTGCACGGATAAGGAGAATCTGTAACCTGATTCGTCTCCATTCATTTATTGCAAAAGCTACCACAGGCATGTGATTGTATGCTAATTTGATGTTCTTCTTTTTCTATTTTTCTGCATTATAGATTTCTAAAACTTGATAACTTCCAGCCCAGCCATTTTCATATTTTTAATACTTTAATGCCGTAGATTTACCTAAAAAGTGATTGCTGTACGTAGTAGTTGCTTTTTGGTAAATAAGGAATGGATTGCTTGGTTCGATGAATTCTGATGAGGGGTACAAAGCTTCACCATATGTGTATATATTTGAAGCAGCTTTTGTCTGATTATGTCGTTTTATGACATTGGTTTGATATAATGTACTAGGCGGCAAGATCGTGTTATTTGACCGTAAGAAGCTTAGGAACTTCCGTAAAGATGGCCATAACTGGAAGAAGAAAAAAGATGGAAAGACTGTTAAAGAAGCTCATGAACACCTAAAAGTGAGTTTCTATGGTTTCCTGATGAAATGAGTGACATCGATCTGTACTTTTCTGGATTAGTTGACATTGATCTTTCAGTATGTGCTTGAGCTTATTTTTTTGAAGTTCTAATTACATTGAAATCAGTAACGTATACAGTTGTAGCAAGTCAAGTTTTTAAACCAATTTTTATGAACCATTCGAGGTCTCTATGCAGTTACTTTGTCTGTTACATGATTTTGGTCTCTGTTTCTCCATGTTGGAAAATATATCAACTCAAGGTAAACGACGTGAAATTGTCTACTCAGTCCTTAACTTAGGAAATCAAGATTCCTAGTCTTTAATCAGTAAGCCGTGAAATTATCTGCCTAGTAGGACCTCAATGAAATTCCTGCTTCCTTGTGTCACAACAGTGTAAAAGATATATGAAATACTAATATATAACAGATCAGAATTTACTTTGCCGTTTTCTCACGTTATGCTGCAAGATGATTAATTTGTTTTCATTCTTCTTGTTTTTCCCCTTTTCACAAAAAGGTGAAGAAAAGAAAAGAAAATAATTATGACTCCAAAGTCTTCTTTGGATTATATGTGTACAAATCACCATACCCCTACTCTAGTTTAATCTTCCTTTGTGCTTTCTGATTTATGTTGAAAGATTCCTTTTTGATTTCTATGAAATAATCTTTATCAGTAAAAAAGTATACTCTTGATATGGCTTTTGTGTGTCTTGATTCAGGTTGGTGATGAAGAAAGGATTCATGTGTACTATGCACATGGAGAGGATATTCCAACCTTTGTTCGCAGGTGCTATTGGCTACTTGATAAGTATGTAATAGCTCAAGTCTACTTTGATACTTTCTCTCTGAAATTTGGCTTTGTTGAACTCTTTGTTGGAGCTGTTGAGCATTCTAACCTTCAATATTGTCTTGGTGCAGGACCCTAGAACACATAGTTCTTGTGCACTACCGTGAAACGCAGGAGGTTTGTCTCATAGACCTTATGAGCTGTTGTTAGACGTTCTTGATTCAGAGAAACCTTTGTTCTTGTAACTCTGACTCTACTTGACTTGTGATGCAATTATAGGGTTCTCAGGTCACACCTGTGAACTCAAATTCTAGTTCAGTCTCAGACCAAGCTGTTCCTTGGCTTTCATCAGAAGAATTTAATTCTGGAGCTAGTCAGGCTTATTTTGCTGGTGAGAGAGGACCTCAAAGTGATACAACTGACTCATTTACAAACAGTTATGGATTTCATTATTAGTGATGTCTATATGTGCATAGATTGGCAGTTCTTCATAGGTATCTCAGCAATACGGGATTTGGCTTTTTCCTTCTACAGAATGAAGCACTTTCAGCTTCCTTCTTTCTTATGATGTATTATTATGTACTTTATGAGCCAAGATGTAGGTTAGGAAAAGCTTTTGAAGTTATTCTATTAAAATTTTTTGATGCATTTAATAGGTGACCGGTGAACTTATTCGTTGTGATTGCTTTGTTGGAAATATCTTCCACATTTGTCTCACTCAGCACTATTTTGGCATGTCAGTAGATCCTGGTGATAGTTTAACTGTCAAAAATCATGAAATGAGGCTTCATGAAATTAATACACTTGAATGGGATGAGCTGGTGACAAATGATCCCAACACTTCAGCTGCTTCTAAGGAAGGTAATCAGCTAGGAGCTACTTCTGGTAAGCCCAGTGGCTTAGAGATTGATTATTTTCTAGTGTGCTTTATTTGGTTTATTTATTATTGCACAGATAAAATTTCATGCTTTAACCAGCCAAATCAAGTTGAAGTCAGTGGGTCCCCAAATGATGTAAGTATAATCATCCTTTCCTTGAATTTCTGCAGTTAATATTTCTGATTTCTTCCTACTTTAAGTTCCATGCTCTTTGTTTTATGAAGTGAAAATGTCATAAATATTTCGTTTTAAATCCACTCTCTGGATATAGATGTTATTTAACATAGTTGTGATACTGGATTCACCTAGTATAATAATTTTTGAACTTGTTAACTTGCATACATCCCTCAACTTTATGATGAGTGTTTCGTCTTAGGTTGGCATGTTATAACTAATCATTGTTCAACTTTGCAGGCTGGTGGTTTTCCAAATTACAGTATATCTGCTGATCTTTCTCCTTTAGTTAACATTCCTGTCTCAATTGATAAGAATGATGGCAATGATTTCAATATAGCCGGTGGTGTTTATGGTCAGACAGCAGGAATCCAAGTAGATTCAAATCTGCAGAATAAGGATTTTGGTGTCCTAGGCACAGGTGATTCTGTGGACATTTTTGTCAATGATGGTTTGTTAAGTCAGGACAGTTTTGGAAGATGGATGAACTCGATCGTATCGGACTCTCCTGGTTCCGTTGATGACCCTGTGCCAGAAGCCTCAACTTCACCAGGTCATTGTTCTTTTACATCTACTGATTCTACCCCAATCGGACAACGTCAGAGTTCCATTCCAGAACAAACATTCTTCATAACTGACATCTCGCCTACATGGGCCTTTTTGGGTGAAACAACAAAAGTATGTCCTTGTCCTACAACTTTTTTATCACTATTTTTGGGCATATATTACTGCTTTGATTGTTTCTGGTTGGTTTGACGTAAAAGAGAGATCATCTCTTGACTTTGTCTTGTTGCTTGAAGGCATCAAATAGCAGAATCCTTGACATATTTTTTTGAAGTATATAATAGTAACTTTGCAAAGCCAATGAAAAAGTTTCCAATGATCATTATGTCTTAATTATCTGAATAGAAAGACTTGGTTTCACTAAGATTTTTGGTAGCTTCTTGAGTTCAGAGTTTACATTTCATCCTTCTTTGGAGAGGAAATTCCTGAATTATTAATTAATTTGGCAACTCCATATTTCTTTTTTCAAGGAGAGCCTGAACTATCACTTCAGGTGTTAAGATGGCATCTTATTAAAGATTATTTTGCCAGATTTGAAGGAAATTGTATCATACATCCCAGTGACTATTGTGATAATTGTCTCCTGCTGCAGTTTTTATCTGCTTTGGCTTCCTGATATTTAACTGATTATTTGGCTTAAGCAGTTGCAAGAATAGATATACTAGTTTCAAGTCTTCTTGGACCTTTTATATATGAGACTAGTTACATTTGGAATGTTTTTAAGAGTTCTACAACGTTAACCACTATCGCTTTTGTCTCAATTGGGTGGATGACTATGAACATCCTTATTAAAAAGTGCATTTGGGAAGAAGGGAAGGTGCTTGTGAGGATAGAGTAATCGTGGAACAAATATACTTGTGGAAATTTTGATTATTATGTAACTCGATATCAGGATATCTGACTTCAGTTTACATGATTATATTACTGGTAAATTGTCTCCTCTACTCTGTGATTCTTCTTTAGCTTGGGGAATTCCCTCCCTGGAAGCTGCATTAAATATTAGATAAAGTTTATCCTGTCCCGAAAGCTAGTTTTCCCCTGGAACTTGGACATCCAATATGCTATTATATATTCTATATTGTTTAACCTATCGGATGAACAATTTAATATTGTTTACTTGTTCTTCTGAAATAACGAGCTTTTGTTTTGGAATTGTTTGGATCTATATCTTGTGAATATTTTTTGAATTCTGTTCATTATTAGAGGAATCAGTCAATTTTGGTGATTGTACTGACCAGGACAATGCATGTACTTGAAAGTTTAACCATAAATTTTAATTGCAGATTCTAGTTACTGGATATTTCCATGAAAAGCATCGCCATCTGGTGAAGTCCAATCTTTATTGTATCTATGGTGATGAAAGTCTTCCTTTAGAAACTGTTCAAACTGGAGTGTACCGTTGTTTTGTATCACCACATTCCCCTGGGTTGGTGAACATATGCCTGAGTTTGGATGGCCATAAACCAATTAGCCAGGTCCTAAATTTTGAGCAGCGCCCTTGTTTACCTCAAGATCCTTTGGTTTCATCAGAAGAACAGTCCAAGTGGGAAGAATTTCAACTTCAGATGCGACTTGCTCATTTACTCTTCTCCACATCCAAGAATCTTAACTTTCTATCCAGTAAGGTTTCTCCAGTTAACTTGAAGGAGGCTAAGAAGTTTGCCCATAAAACGTCTCATGTTTTTGGCAGTTGGGAGTATTTAATTAAGTCAATTGGGGAGAACAGGGTTTCATTTGCACAAGCTAAGGATGGCCTACTCGAACTTACTCTGAAGAACATTCTGAGGGAATGGCTTCTGGATAGAGTAGCTGAAGGTTGCAAAACCACCGAACGTGATGGATATGGGCAAGGAGTAATCCATTTGTGTGCTATTCTTGGGTATACTTGGGCTGTTTATATGTTTTCATGGTCAGGGTTGTCCTTAGATTTTCGTGATAAAAATGGATGGACAGCCCTTCATTGGGCAGCATATTGTGGAAGGTATGTGGCATTTTGTTTTATTAGTGCATCATATGTTTGACTGTTCAGTATATTGCTTCCTTTCTGGCTATTAAAGCTAATGACATGGGATACTTTTGATTTTTTTTCACTTGTCCTGAACTTTCTTGTCTTCATACACCTTTCATGAGAATGTGGATAGAATAGTACGTCTCTTGGGTGTCATTTATTAAAAAACAAATATTCCTAGAAACTGTAGTACCCTGGAAAGATTAGAAGCTTATATCATGTTCCCCAAACCTTAAACTTTTCACTATTCTTGAACTCTGAGAATATCCTGTCCAGAGAAAAAATGGTTGCTGTTCTCTTATCTGCTGGGGCAAAGCCAAACTTGGTGACAGACCCTACTAAACAGAACCCTGGTGGATGCACCACTGCTGATCTTGCATCTGCGAAGGGTTATGATGGATTAGCAGCATATTTGTCAGAAAAGGCTTTAGTAGCACATTTTGAAGATATGTCTATAGCAGGGAACGTCAGCGGTACTCTTCAAACCGGTGCGACTGAAACAACAAATTCTGTGAATCTAAGCGAGGATGAGCTTTGTTTGAAGGACACTTTGGCCGCTTACCGAACAGCTGCTGAAGCAGCAGCACGCATACAAACTGCATTCAGAGAACACTCTCTGAAAGTAAGAACTAACGCAGTAGAGTTTGTCAATGCGGAGGATGAAGCTAGGTGCATAGTTGCAGCAATGAGGATTCAACATGCCTTTCGTAATTATGAGACCCGTAAAAAAATGGCTGCTGCAGCCCGCATCCAGCATAGGTTCCGCGTGTGGAAGATAAGGAAGGAGTTCCTTAATATGCGACGTCAGGCTATCAAAATTCAAGTAAGTGTTGACTAGCTTTCTGAAATAATAAAGAAAATACGTATCAATGTGAATCAGTAGGTAAGATTCGTTTTCACTGTCAATTAATATGGTGTATTTAAAACCAACACCACTTAAGAGCACCCCCAATCTGATTATGGTTTATGCTGCACTAGATGGATTTCTTAAATAAAAACGTAGCCCAGATTTATATTCTCATATGGGCATTTGAAGATGTTGGGCAAGAACAAGTAAAAGGATAAAAGTTTACATCAAATCACCAAACATTATAACATCTTGGGTAGTGAATCTTGTCAGCATGACATCTGATAAACTGTGCATGTCATACTTAAGAAATCTATTTTGTTGAACAGTTGTTCATTAGGATGAGATATCCAGGTATAATAAGTTGCCATTGATTTTAATCCAATGCAGGCTGCTTTCAGAGGTTTTCAAGTAAGGAGGCAGTATCGCAAGATTATCTGGTCAGTTGGGGTACTTGAGAAAGCTATATTGCGATGGCGTTTAAAGAGAAAAGGGTTTCGTGATCTTCATGTTGATTCTGATGAGGTAGTTTCAGATCAAAAGCAGGAAAGTGATGTGGAAGAGGAATTCTACAGAAGCAGCCGCCTTCAAGCTGAGGAGCGTATTGATAGATCTGTTGTACGGGTTCAAGCCATGTTCCGATCAAAGAAAGCACAAGAAGAATACCGGAGGATGAAATTGGCACATAATGAAGCAAAGGTGTGTAATGTAGCAGTAAGATGATAAGTCTTTCAAATTGATCTTGCATATAAATATTTTTGGTTTATTCTTTCCGCAGCTGCAATATGAAGGGCTTATGGAACCTGATATCAATATGGAAAGTTGAGGACGATTGCAGGGCTGGTGCTTTTGCCATTGTTGATAATATGACTAACGTGTATAGTTGTTTCAGGCAGGGATTGTACATCTTGGTATAATCATGCATCTTATGCCTTTCAATCCGTTTTAAGTATTTGAGGGGGGTCATGATGTCAGTATCAAATATCTTTAGGGCTTTGCATTTCCTTGTTTGCCTTTCTTGCAAGGTTTTGCTATAAATAAAACTAGGCGATTGTGTTAAAGATTCATGTGTTTGTGTTTTCCCAGAAAATTAAAAAAGAAACAAGATGGGCTCTCTCATGTAACTATATATCAATTATAATGACAGATTTAACTTCCGTCTATATTAAAGACTAAGCTCGAGTCTAAGCTTTCTGATATAACCAAAAAAATGTCCACCTCGCAAATTAACAAGTTGCATCTGAACCTGATTAAAAAAACAAAGGTTCTCAGTAAATGGCAGTAATATCATGACTTCACGCAAAAATCATCCGGCCACTTTACGACGGGCTTACAAATAACAAGTGTTTAGATACAACAACGGGGGCTTTACTTGATAGCTATTACTTTGGATGCTTAAACGTGGTCCGTATGTTTCACTGTAACAGGGGCAATTGGTGAACACGGGTCTTGTATTCTCTGATTTTTAGTTACACGTAATAGAATCCAGTAAGAAGCATTTCATGGGGAACGCGAGAAAAGAAATGACCAAGACTTCAAAACATAGCAGGTAACTAAATTGAACATTTAAATCAACCCATTGCTCCAGAAAACGTGCTGATCTATCATGGGACCGTTTCAATAAGCGCCAGTTTCACAAAGACCAAGTTATGAATAAAATGTTAATGTTAAGCCAATAGAATTGTAAAAGGCAAACCAAAAATTCCTGTTTTTTATAATCTAATTGTAGCAAGACACTGCAAAACTAACATAATAACTCAAAAAGAATACAGAGCCAGATAAGAATCCTAACTCTACTTGATGTATTGGGAGAGCCACTTGAATCCATCACCATATCCCATCTTGCGAACAATACTGCACATGAAAACCTCGAGTGGCCTAACGTTGGAGTCTGAAAGATTCACCTTACCCTTGCCAGTAGTGAAATTGGTGAGCCCAAGATGATAACGAAGCTCATCTTCAGAAGCTGCATAGGGAATGTCAATTTTGTTGCCCAAAATGAGAAATGGAACATTGGCCAAGGCTTCATCGGATAGAAGGGCATCTAACTCCTTCTTCGATTCTGCAAACCTTTCCTTGTCATAGGCGTCCACCAGGTAAACCACTGCATCCACCTGCTCATACAGATATGACTTGTCTGTTTCATACTCTTTTGGAAGATCGGATGGATACTCCAACAGAGTGACATTTAGAACTACAAAGAGACGTATATGGCCAGCAAAAGATTGGTATAAAATAACCTTAATGTCCCAAAACATCTGAGTGCCGAGACTTCAGTAGTGTGTGCTAACAATAATCTTTCCATTAGTTATGGCCTTTCAGGCTATAATCCTATCCAAAATCATCTTATGTTAGGTTTAAACTGTGAATGTATGGAAAGCTTCAATTAATACACCTCAATTAAAAACATCCAAGGTGATATCAGCGAAATTCCATTATCCAAGTTGGCCTCCCAAGAATCAGACAAACAAAAAGAAAACTTATCTGGCATTATGGAGGCACATTATAAACATGCCTTTTCAACTCAAAGCTTAAATTTGGATTGATGACAGAGTAAACATTTTTGCAGAATAGACAGATGAAATCTCAGTTGGTCTCCAACATTATGATCAAATTTGCAAGGAAAATTTTAAAAAAATACAAACCAGATCTAGCAAACATTAATGAGACATGTTAGCCAAAAAAAAAAAAAAAGGACATCTAAATGTCACAAGAGTGTCATGCTAAATCTAAATTCATATTACACTAAGCAACCCCAGACCACACCTTACAAAGACCAGCATGGTAAAACAAAATAATGCTCACAGTATGAATCGAATCAAAACATCCCTACAGCAACAAAAGTCAAAATTTTTATAAAGAAGTTTGGGTACCCCTTCCTGAAATCTTGTCTCCAAAATATCCGATAAGAAAACACTCCAAAAACGAAGTACCAATGAACTGATTCAGATAAAACAGAGGGGAAAGAAAAAGCTCTCATTCCTCGGATCGTCCAATACATCTACCCTTTTAAAATCGCTTGACCAAGAAGCAAGCGAAATATATTTCCAGCATCAAAACAGACAATAAGCAATAAGAAATGAACAGTGACCTTAGCATAGTAGTCTTTCCACACCCTGCGAGCGATCTGATGACCACCCAAATCAAAAGCCTTGAACTTGATTTTTCCTATACTCAGCTCCTCCGATGTTGGGTGCTGTGTCGGCTGATGTTGTACTAATCTCTGCAAACAAACAGATCTCCTATTCAACAAACACACAAAACAATACCCAAATCAAAAACACAAACAAAAACGATTGACCCATAAAAACCTCATCTTTCAGCATGTGAAGAAGAGTGGTTTTGCCGGCATTATCCAGACCCAGAAACAGAATCTTAGCCTCTTTCTGCCATAGACCCAGAGAAGCGAGAATTCCATAAAACCAATCGAAAAGAAACATTTTTTAATGTAACCTCCGGCTCGGAGTTCTAAATCTGAAGAAGATTGGAGACAACAAACGGATCCAGAGTTAGGGGTAGGTTTATTTATATGTGGGATCGAAATAGGACAAAGTAGTAAGACTGTGATAGGCTTATAAATATGAAATTTAACAGAAACGGCGTTAAAGTGGGCAGTCGGGTTTGGTGGGCATCGAAAAGAGCCTCTCCTTAGGGGATTCCATTGTGTGTCGTTTTATGTGTTCAAGCCACTCGTTGTCCTCATGTATACAGCATGTGTTTACCATTTCTGCAAAATGGAAGGCTTGTGGAGGTAATTGCTAATTTCAGCTTAGAGGTAATAGGCCCTCTTCGGTTAGCTGTGCAATCCATTTTTTGCCAATCAGGCCTATTAGCTCTATATTGAAATAACAGATAATTGATAATATAAGCTAATTTTAATATTTTATCGGTGAATAATATTTATTATTTATTAAAAATATTTAATAAAATTAGATATTTAGTATTAACTGTTTTAGTATATAATAATTTATGAGTGTATGACATAAAAATTTTAAAAGTTATTTAATTTTAAAAAATTAAATTTTTAATTCTAATAAAAAAGCATAAAATATTCTTAAAAATTTTGTCAGTAACATATTTTTTATTTTGTAACAAAAAATTTATTTCATTAGTTAAAAAACTCACAAGTTTTGTAACTAAAAAATTTACTTCATTATAAAAAATTTTATCACTTTAGGATACATGATTTTTAGTTTGAATTATCCATAATTTCACTATAGCATAATTAACATAATTCAAAACTTTTGAAAAGGGGATATAATTAGTTTTTTTACTTATTAATTTTTGGCTGCTCAAAAAAAATTCCTCCTATAGAGCTTTTAAAAATCAGCTTATTAAAATTAAATAAGCTAACCAATGAGTCATTCATTAAACACATTAATAACTTTTTAAAATGGTCAAAATGTTAACTTTTAGTCACTAAATTAAAAAACAGATCATGAGTTATTTGTGAAACACCTCTGTAGTTATGGTCACTCGTACTTGAATATAGGAAAGCGCCTTTAATAATTTTCAAGAAAAATGAAACGTTGAAGACTTATAGGACATTAAATTTACAGGATAAATTATAAAAAAAATCAAATTTAACTAATTTTATAAATTAATATTAAAAAAATATAAGTTATAATAAAAATAACTCGTCATTAATCTTATAATTAATAGTTGACATGATAAGTTCACGTGATATGTAATTGACATGTTAATTATGTCATATGGATATCATCATGTTAAATAGTTTTACCCACGTAATATATCATATTAGCACATTTAACTATAGAATTAATGATATTTCTAAGTTATAAATTAAAAGTTTATATATTTAATTATTGTTTTTATAGTTTTGATTAGTATTATAAAATTGAATAAAACTCATAATTTCTAAATAAAAATTTTATTCTAAAATTTTATACAATATTTATTAAATCATAATACTATTTGTTATTTCATATTTTAATTATTCAAATGATTTTAATTATTTATAATTAAATATTTGATATTTAAATTCTTTTTTTTTCTGGTTGGTCTTGCTCTCGCCTTTAGTATAAGAGCCAAGTGTTTTTGAACAAGCTAACAGTCTAGTATTGAATAAATTTGTTGGTTTATGTCCGCTAAAGGTAAGTGGTTGTGAAAGTTTGAGTTAAGGAATGGTTTGTAAGTTTGTTGGTTTAGTCTACTCATAACCAAAGAAACCAATATTCTTAAAAAAACATATATTTCTTTACGAGATGTAAGTCTATTTCTAGTACATCTACCTCTAGTACCAATGAAAGGTTCGTGAACAACGATGAAATAATAATTGGAAACTTTGAGAAGTCTATTAATAATTAGGCAATCACTAAAGTTCAAAATGGTTAAATTTATGAACAATTAAAAATCAAACTATTTCTAAAAATAGATTACATCGTCTAAATAGAGGAATGACAATTAAAATTCAAACTATTTCAAAAAATAGATTACATCGTCAAAATAGAGGAATGTGACATTCCTCTTTTAAAGCCCCTTGAAACCATTCACATTTGTATATCCACGTAGGATTAGTGCAAACAAGGGTAAGTCCCCTTATTAAAGAAGGTTTGGACACATCCATTTTGATGGTACGGAGAGATGCTAGGTTTTTTAACTCTTTTGATGGTATGGAGAGATGCTAGGTTTTTTAACTCTTAGGATTCACTGTTAAGTTTAATAGACTCTAGTCCTTGCATCGGTCCCATGTCATTTAACTGTTATTTGAATCTAACATTGTCCTAAGCCATACGAAGAAGAGTTTCCTTCTCTACACAAGATAACTCTTATATTCGAGCCACATGAATCATTTCACAAAGAACACTTATCTCAAATCCTTCTGGTGAAGTAGCACAAAACAAAGTCCTTAAAAGAATTGATTCCAAGTTAGATGGCATACTTGGAATCAGTCAACAGACTCATGCTACTCAATAAAAAGTTAATGTCGTCTTTAAACAGATCCAACAACTGTATCATTCATACAAAGCTCAGTTCTAGCAACTTAACGCTAATCTTTGACATTACATTGCTAAGCAGTATTTGGGACCTAACTTCAACGTCAAAACTAGAGAACTCAGGAAGATACAAGGAATTGTGCAACGTATGGAAACGGATATGCAATCTGCATAGTCTAAGACTATAAATGACTTATCCTCTTCAATATTTCCAAATATATAGGCAGTATACACTCCTCCTCCGTATCAGATGTACCCAAAAGAAGTTGACTATTCAAAGATCTTTAAATTCAACTATCCTTTGATCAGACAACATATCCATCCTCAAGCAGCTCAAGCTAAAACTAAAAGGCCAAAATCAAAGCCAAAACCTGAACAAGTTCTCGAGCCATTACCTTCATATACTAAACCTAAATCAATTAACCAGTGGAGTTAACCGTTACAGATTAATCACCTCCCACTTCTCCATTAAAGTCCCAACCTTCCACCTCTATTGGGAAGAGAGCCTCTAACAGAGTTCATAGCAATTCTTGCGCCTACACCTGCTACAGAAGATTCCTCTGCTCAATCAAATAATTCAAAAGCTTGTTCTGAAGCTCTGTCCCAACATCTGAAGTCTCTACAACAATTTCTGAGTCATCATCTAAACAAATATCTGAACGACTTCTAATTTCTCACACAGCTAGTTGATCTATCAGACTTAACATAAGTTATGATGACTATGCCTGAACCTACTGAAGCTAAACCAGATATAAGTGAAGCAGAATCTACAAGTATTGAAATTTTTAGACCTGCATTCGCACTACAAGCAACACTAACTCAACTATCTGCATAGACCAAGCCTACTTTAGAACCTTGGTTTACTTTTGACGATCTTCCCCCAAAGAAATAGAGAGATCGCTTACATGAATTCAATGTATGGATATTCAAATGACTCGATCGAATAATATTTTAGGATATTTTGTCTGAGTTCACTTCTTGTTTCACTAGTACTTTGCGAGAATGGTGGCAAAGTATTGACAACTATCGAAGACTTCAGTATATCCAAGTCACTATAGTCAAAGCTCTTCTTAGAATAATTCATAAGGAATTCATTGGTGACTTTCAACTTATAGATAAGCAAATCCGTCAGGAGTAGTTTGCAATGAAATGATGTTCACTTAATAAGCGTGATGTGTAGAAGCATTTTCAACATATGACGGAAAGGTATTATCTTTTGAATGGACGAGATAATGTTAATCTTCGATATACTTTTATCTCATCCATTTTAGATTAACTGCAACCAGAGTTACAACAAACCATTGTTTCTTTACAATGGGATATTGCTAATATATCTCTTGGAGAAATCTACTAGCTTGCTTTAGCCACTCTTGATAAGCTTTGTGATCAACATGCCTTATTTAAGAACATCGTTAAAGATGGTCCAATTCTCAAACAGGATTGCAAGAAGCCTTATCTTCAAATTAAGTGCAAAGATAAAAAGAATTGTGATTATAGAAATAAGAAGAAATCTCATCACAATCATGTCTATCATCGACGAAAGTTTCACAGATAAATGGAAGGTTACTAGCCCTTCAGGAAAACTTACATGAGAAAAGATGGAACAAAATGAAAGTTTTTTCGATTCTTCAAAAAGATATCCCATCATTATTAAAAAGCTGATCGATGTTTTTTCTGTGAATAACCAGGACACTTTGCACGAGCATGTCCTCACAAAAGCAAGAAAGATGTCAAGTTATTGAAGCACAAGTAATCAATTTTACCTATTCATTCTTCTAATAACTTTGAAGATCTTATTGAGGAATAATCCACTAAAATGAAGGCACTAAGTTTGTTGTTTTTGTTACGACCTCTAAAGATGAATCCTTTGATTCCTCTATCTCTCTAGGGGATGATTCTCTATACATGCTACAACAGGCCTACATGAAATTAGATCATACTCCAATCTAACAACTATATGTCCAAATCCAACTCTTTAGACAAGACAAATATGATCGTCCCATCAAAGCTATTGGATTTATGGATACTAGACCTAGCCGTACAATTATGAAGCGCATCATTTTACCTTTTGAAACATGGACCTCACATGATGAGTACTTTACTGCTACTTTACTGCTACATATGGCAATTCATTTAAGATTGGGTTAATTACAAAGAGAAAGATCGAGATACGATTCTTTCCATAATGTACAGCTTGGACTAAAGTGCTTGGAAACAATCTACTTAGCCCAAATATTCTCATTGGTATCGATGTATATAATAAAGCCTCACCTTTACTGATCCTACCTACAAGCCTCAGGTATCGATCATTTTACAGTCCCTACATTGAAGTGAAAAATGTGTTTGAACTTTCTCAAGTTCCTACACCATTTACCTTATTGCGAGATAAATTGTTAAACTACTATCCTAAATCACATGCATAATTTTCTCATCTGACTTTTTCATAAGTCTACCTTTCAAAAAGAATGAGGATATCAATCCTATGAAAGCTACACATCCACAGATGTCCTGATGACCTTAAACTTGCACAAACTAAGTGTGCTATCCTTCTAAAGCAAGGACTCATTGAGCCCACAAAATCGGATTGGGCTTATCAGGCTTTCTATGTGAACAAACATTCAGAGCAAAAGCGCGATAAAAAGAGATCGGTGCTTGATTACAAGCCTCTGAATTTATTCTACAAGATGACAAGTTTCCTCTCCCTAAGATCAGTACTTATGCACTATTTTTAAAAGAAATTGTTATCTTTTCCAAGTTTGATCTTAAAGTAGGATTTTGGTTACTGGGTGTTTACCCAACTGAGCGGTACAAAACTAAATTATACATTCCTAATGCACAATACCAATGGACTGTTATGTCATTTAGGCTTAAACTTGCTCCATCACTGTTTCAAAAAACCATGACCAAGATCTATGAGCCTATCTTCAACAGTGCAATCATCTACATTGATGATATTCTCCTGTTCTCAAAGACCCATGAAGAACATCAGGCCTTACTTTAGCAATTTTTAGATCTTATTAAACATTATGGCATCATGCTTTCAGCCTCTAAAAGCATCATTGGTACAAATGAGATTGAATTTTTCGGTATGCATTTCAAAGATGGATTCTACCATACTGGTCCACATATTGCACAAGAGCTGTTACACTTTCTTGATGAAGATCTCACTGTGAAACAAAAACAACAATTCCTAGAGATAGTTAATTACATTCGTGAGTTCATACTACACGTGACAACTTACACTTTATATTTTTCCAAGTTGCTCAAACAGAATTCACCCTGGCCTTTAAATATTTTCTTTCATTTTTCTCATTATAAATATATTCTTCCTCTTCAGCGAGCTTGTAAGGCCCCAAAATATACCCTAGATGAAATGTTACATATTTATGAAAGTATATGTATGATATGTTAGAGTAGTGCCCTAAAGGCAATCGCCTTTAGCGCAATTTGTACAAAGTGGTGTACATATTTTATGAATAAATAAAGAAAGGCATATTTCATTAATTTGATGTTCATTATTTATGAATGGATATTGA
>JANVCQ010000112.1:112469-144582 GCA_025531925.1 Erythroxylum plowmanianum | reverse complement strand
CATCGATGATGGTTTCTCATTGAGTTCGCAAACTCATCCAAAATTGCAATCTATTTTTCAGGATCGAGATTAGACTGATAGCTCCTGAGAGACTATTGAGCCGTGTTTATCGGATTGGCGAGAGAGGCTATGGCTCAGAGGTCGGTCAGCTTGGCATTTCTTTTGGAGACTTCTAGTTAGACTGTTTCTTTTGTCTTATTGTATAGTACGTTGTGTAAAATGTTTGGGAGATTGTAAAGACTGATGAAACTTATAGTAAGAGTATGAATGAGTTTAATGGTATGAAATGATGCACAGTTTGGTTTTTAAAAAAGTTTCCAATTTCTTATGAATGATTGATTATTGTGATGCCATGGGGAGTTTAGAGTTGTTGTCGGTAGTGCTCTCTTATCGTAGGATATGTGCCGGGATGACCTACGGGTGTTCCGGTAGATACTCTACGGTAAGGGGGTGCTACAATTTGCATAAACAAAAGACAATGCACATGTTTCTGAAAGTAGCCAAAATCTAAATAAACACTACATATAAGATTATTTATAAGGTCATTAATAAAAAAATTATTGGAATTACTTTTCACATTTCAATCATTAATTAGATCACCAAGTTATTAGATTGGATTTAGTGATTGCACCAATCACACTTCATAATGAATGTAAATAATTGGCCCCTTTTATAGTGGATTAGTTGAAAATGAGAGCTTGTAATTTTTACTACAATATTTTTCATTTTTTCATAATCATTTAGTCGATTTAACTGTAAAAATTTTGAATTAGTCAAATTTTTATTTGATTTAGTTTAATAACTCTTGTTGATAAATCTTGATCAATTTATTAATTAATCAGACAATTTTTATAAACCAATTGATTTTTATAAACAAAATATACCAATTAATTTTGATTTAGCAGTCATTCTTTTCAATCAAATTTTAAATTAAGAACAATTCCTTCAATCATATTTCAAATTTTCAATTTTATTAAATCTCTAATCAGTTTTATAACAACCTAATAACAGTTGAACCTTTTAAATCTTGAACCTTTTGTTTTATCGACTTAATTTCTGATTTGATTTTTAAACAATTGCATTGAAGTGATACGATATAATAGTTCTTAAATATTTCGTTTGTAATTGCGATCATGACACAAATTTTTTTCTACGAGTTCATTTGATATGCATTAAAAAAGATTATCAAATTTGAATATGAATTAATAATTAAAACCATGATATAAACTTGTGTCTAAGATATAAGTAACATTATAAGGATATAAGCTGTTTGGATAACAAGAAGTTGACAATTGAAATCTATCTTTACCCTTTCTCGAACCTCATCACACAAATCTGACCGATCTAGCAAAACGGAAAAAAAATTTATAACTTTTTTAATAATTTTAGTTTAAAAATTTATCAAAAATAAATTCAAATTTTAAGATAATTAAATCATAATCAACTTATTTTAACCTGATGAAAAATTGAATATTAACATAAATTTTTATTTATATTCTTCTTAATTTAGTCTTTATGTTTTTATAATCTTCTTAATCATCATGTCATGTTTTTGAATCATTGAATATGTGAAAAGTTACCAAAGAGATAATAAAATAATGGAAAATCATCTTTAAAAAATTTATGATTATTTAATTTTAACAAATGAAAAATTATCATTAATTTAAAATTATTTTATAATTTTATTATTATTAAAATTATAATAATGATAAATTATCATTAGCTTAAAATCAAATCTTCGTGACACGTATTTATTCATGGTTAAAGAAAAATAGATACTCATGGTGGATTTTTTAAAATGTTAAGTTCATAGAACGATTATAAAAATAAAAAACATATTTAAAAAATATTTAATATGTAACAGTCCTGAAATGAATCGATGACAGCCGCTGAAAAGCTGTAGCGATGAACTTTTGTGCATAGGAATTAGGACTTTACCATATTACTTTATGAAAACCTATTGTCTTGTTCAATGTCACGTCTAACAACATAAAATAAATTAGTATAAATACGTCCCCTAATAAATGTCCCCTTTGTTTAGTTTAGGGGACGTATTTATCTTTATCGAAAATTGATGCATTCTTTGTTTTCTTTTACATTAACTTATTTATTAATCGGAAGAGGGAAAAAATAAATGAGTTAAATGTAGAGAAGAACATGGGCACAATAATTTTCGATACAAGTAAATACGTTCCTTTTTCCAAAAGAATGACCGTTTTCTTTGAGCTTATGGTGAGTAAGGATGGCAATGTTAACCAAATAGGTTGGTGTGAGTGGTTCAGTACTCTCATTCCTTAACCAGAGGTCTCGAGTTCGAGTCATGGGAATGAAGAAATCTATTTGGCCAGCACTTTACCCCTTACGGGCTGACCTAGTGCAAGCAAGAATTAGTCTGAGAATGGATGGCTTAAAGGCGCCTTTTCATAGTTAGGACCCTCCTAGGACATCTCGTGGGCTAACAAAAAAAAAAAAGGATGGCAATGTCCGTTTTCCAAGCTTGATCGGGCCTCGAGTCGGGTTGCCGAAAGATCAACCCATAATGATAAAATGGTATTATTTTGGTTAAAAATAATAATAATTTAGGTTAGCCTACCTCGGGTTCAAGCTCAGGTTTGTTGTCTTAGGTCTACTAGGGCCTAACTCATTTTCATTCTTATTATTAAACAATTCTATTCATATTTTTATTTATTTTATTCAAAATAATATGCTATTATAATCTGTTAAATCCTAATCTGATGTTAAAAAATAATGAAATATGATTAAAAAACTGCATGAATAATAACTAAATAAAATTAAAAGAAGTTAAAAATAATTAAAAATATTATCATTATTTATTGAAAATTTTAAAATTTAATTAAAAATGATACTATTAAATAAAAATTAACCAGATTTATAAAAATTAATCAATTTTTAACAACAAAAAACTATTAAACTAAATCGAACAAAAAAGTTAAAAATCGTATAAAATTAACAAATTTAAAATTTTGGCTATAAAATCGGTTGAATCGATTGAGTACTTAAAACATTTGTGGAATTAACATTTGATTTTTTAATTATTGGTTTAGAAAACATTTTAAATTAGTAATTAACAAAACTTTTAAACTACTAAAGAAAAAGCTTCGAATGCTGTTTAATATTTTTTGTTTTCAAATATTTTTTCAATACACTTTTTTTTTAGTATAGGCTTTATTAATATTTGATAGTAGGATAAGTTTACACTATCAAGATAAGTTACATGTCTATTCTTCTTTCAATGGTGGCATCCCTTCTCTTGATGGGATGCTACAGTAGGACATTGGTCATCAACATCACTATCATTCACTGCCAATGAATTTCTCACGATCATCGACCCAAGTATGTGTTTACCCATTCGCTAGTTATTTTCTGTGGTCCTTTAAGTGGGAATAAAATTACCAGTGAATCCCAACCGTGTGTGGAGGTAAGGGTGACAACTACTGGCTATCTTGTATTTACTTTTGATATTTCAGTTTCGAGCAATTATCTGTTATTATTTATAGTTTGTTAAATTATCTTTCCCATGTCATCTGTGCGGTAGGAAGCTTGTAGTTTAAATTTCTCTTGAAGTTACAAAGGTTAGTTACATTCTTCTTTTTTCTCGTTATTTCTGAATATTTCCCTTGATTATCTCTTACAAATATGGACTAGGTGTTTTGATTTACTGAACTAGATAGCGAGGGAACGTCGTATAGGACGTTATTTCTGATACTACTTTAGTTAATCGTGTATTCGCTATCTCCATTAACTTTTTCAAGTCCTTTGACAAGTATGCTATTGTCAAAAAAAATCATTAGTCTTTTCCTATTGCTTCATGTATTACTCCGCTCGTTTTGTCGTACGTGATTTCTTTTATAAGGTAAGACTTTTATTTTCTTAGTTAGAACGTGCTTTTTTTAAGTAATAATTTTATTTATATATTTACTCTTTAAACTACATCATTCTTTTATTATTGTATTTGTATGTGGATATATTAAAAACAATCCTTTTATTATATAAAAATAAAACTGTTTATTTTTAGACGTCTCTAAATTTTACTTTATTGTGAAACTGAACGTGATAATATCAAACGACGAAGACACTTTTTTTAATAGATAAATATATTATTATTGAGAACCTAAACAGTGTACTCACCAACTCAGGCTGTGTTCGCCACTTGGCTTCTAAAACCCTTTAGTTTAATCAATGTAGTGGGAACCATCTTCTGTTCAACAACTGAAAACTCAGTTTCAATCTACATTTTTGTTTGTTTGTGGTTAAAAATCCAGTTTTTTGCTAGAGTACATGTGGGGTTGTCTTCTCTAGGCGTACATCGCCTCACGCACCTTGAAAATGGCTCCAAAGAGGGACGTCGGTGCTCGTAAGAGCCGTCGCCGGAGATCGCCGTCTCCTGCTGCCAGGCCTCTGCTTCATTTCTTCAAGATCATCTTCTCTGATACGCTGGACGAAAGGAAAATGGTAACTCCGTGTACTGTATTCCATTTTCTCGATTTACGTGCGTGCATGTTTTGGCCGTTCTTTTCAAGTGATAAAGCAATAATTATTGTTTAGCTTGTGTATGCAGACATTGTTTGTTAGTGAGTTTTCATTTAGATGTCTTGCCTTAATCACTTATATGTCTCGAGTACTTGGCTTCTTGCAATTTGAAATTTTTCTGCAGAGAATTCCTGCAAAATTTGGGAAGAAATTTAGGAATGAGCTTTCTGATGTTGCCACCCTGATTCTTCCAAATGGTCGTACTTGGCAAGTGGAATTGACTAGGTCTCATAACCAGATTTGGTTCGATGCTGGTTGGCATGAATTTGTAGAACACAATTCGATAGGTTGCAGATTCCTTCTAGTCTTTACCTATCGGGGCTCCTCCAATTTCGATGTTCTCATCTTTGATACCACTGCTTGTGAGATTCAATATCCATGTGATTTAAGAACTTCCGAGGGACCTAACTATGGTAAAACACACTGTATCAATGATGAGGATGAAATTGAAGATATGGAACTTGTGGAGGTCTCAGGCCGTAAGATTTCATCACCGCTTTCCTTTTCATGCAAAAGCAGAGCTTTTGATGATAGTGCGAGTAAAGGGGAATCTAGCAAAAGGCACACTGAAGAGGAGCACAGTCCAATACTGAACAAGCTTCAAACAAACGATGCTTCAATGGAAATCCCGCATGGAACAGATGTTGGTAATTGCTTCAGGAGCAAAAGATGCAAGATGGAATCACCAAATGCGGTAGCAGATTATAATGCTAATGAACTGAGGAGAGTGAACTCAGACAAACATGAACTGCTTAATCCATATGGATCACCTGTTAGTGAAATCAGGGATGGGAAGGCCTCTGAAACTATTCCAGGTAAGCTCTTAATTGAATCTATACTAATTGTTCTTCTGTCATGCTATGCTGTTATGGAAGTTAAGGTAAAAATTGAATCGTTGCAATGTGAAGACATTACAGATGTTGCCAATGAAATGTTCACCAGTGGATTCACAAGAGCATCTCAAGAAAGCGAGAGGGCAATCCATGCTGCCAGAATGTTCAAACCCAAGAATCCTTCATTCATGATCGCCTTACGGCCATATAATTTCTACAACCATATTGTGGCAAGTCCCTGAACCACAATATGCTCCTAACTTTCCAAATCTCACCAGGTTTTTCCTTTGCTGTAATGTTCCCTTTTGTTTTGTGCAGCATGTTCCAGGCGAATTTGCTAAAAGGTATATGGCTGAAATTTTGGACTATATCAAACTTCATGTTCCTGATGGAAGACAATGGCCTGTTCGAGTCAACCGTAAAAAAATTGGAGGTTTAACTCTTGGAAGGGGTTGGAACGAATTCTTCAGAGAGAACAATTTGAAGATAGGTGATGTCTGTGTTTTTGAGATAATGAAAAAGAATAGTGGGCTGAAAGTATCCATTTTCCCTGCAGTTCAAGACAATTGATCCAAGAGTAAGAGCAAATTTAAGAAACTTGATAAATGGCTTTTAACTGGTACAATGGTCTGCACTCTATCATGCTTTCTCACTTGCATTCCTTCACTTTTCTGCAGCATAAGGAAGCGAGTAAGCCATAGTGGATGTCACGATTTTGTTCCATGCCGTTGAAGCTTTTTGTGGAGCTCTCTTCCATTTTGTTATGTACATTGTTGATTGGAGCTTCATAGCTAATCCTCACAGATGATTCACGTCTGCTAGCTAGAGTGATGTGTACAGTCTCTGGTTTTTCCTTATTAGTCGATGTATATAGAACTATGCTTTGTGAAACAGCTGTAGAAAGGTTATACAACTCAGAGGCAAGAAGTTTTTTGGTCAAGGGACTGGAATGTCAAGCCTCAGGGAAATGGTGTACTGGGAAGAAGGATGAATCACCATATGTTAATGTGATAATGTTGTGAATCAATGATAAGGGCTTCTGTTTTACTTCGAAGGCTTTAACATGTGCTTGCATAATCACCAGTTTGAAATACGTTAGCAACAGATAAATGACGAGTTAAGGTAAAATCTGATAAGCCCCTTTTACTCAAAATGACAGTTTTTCTTAAGGAAAAGAAGGATATAATGCCTCGCTGTAAATAATATATCCAAACCAAGTGCTGTTGTAAGTTCTTCTACTTACAGAGGATATCCATGTTGATTCATGAAGGAAGACATGCACGCTGGATTGAGTTTAAATACTTGCAATGAGTTTAAATACTTAGGATGGTCTTTTTCAGATAAAGAAAAGGAAACAAAAAGGACGAGCGGACATGTGGACTCATGAAACGAGATAGGTGTTTGCCACTTGGATACTACGGTGCTTGAGTATTAGTTTTAGCTCGTGCCAATCTACTTCTTTTAGAATGTACAAAGCCACCACCTCAGGCCGCAGAGCAAAGTTGGGTAGGTCTTGTATCAAATGGCTTTCAAGAGGAAGACAGGTCACAAGTCACAACATCAGGAACTGTTCACAGAGGTCGGATTCTTTGGAGAGACCCTTTCAGCATTTCTTCAATGTAATCCACTCTAGCACCTTGGAGGGCATGAAACTGGCAAATTTTCACATTTACAACAGAGGCCAGTTTTTGTCTTGCATCAGATTAGTTTTTGTGCAGAGTTTCAGTACAAACCCCAATTTCAGCTGTTCTTGTTCTTGCATGTGAAAATCACCACATCATCAGTCAATCAGAAAAGAATTGCCAAAAACACATTTTCTCAGGATTTTCATTTCTCAAATCTAACTGGATTTTACTTTTGCATGCAATAAGATTATAATTGAAAACAGTTCTAAATATGAAAATAAGTTCAAGATCTTCTTGCTTTCTCCTTCTTGCAATTTGTATTGTTCTTGGAAAGCTCTGTCCTATGAAAAACGATTCATGCTTGCACCAAACCATATCTGCTACTGTAAATTAACCATCCCACCAGTGATTCTGGTGGGCTAAAATGAAACATCTAAGAATGTAATTTAACTTTAGTACTTGCAGAGAATTCCAGATAAGTTTGTGAGCATATTTGGAGATGAGCTTTCTGATCATGAAGGCCTTGTTGTTTATAACAATCATGGATGGCGAATTGGTTTAACAAGAGTCCACAAAAGCATTTGGTTTGATGAGGGCTGGAATGAATTTGTAAAGTATCATTCAATCTCTATGTTCACAGTTCTCATATTTGATAAGACTGCTTGTGAGATTTACCATCCAAGTGATATTCCAACAAGTGATGAAGAGTCCAACCATGGCAAGAAAAGTTCGTCAAGCAATGGTGCACACCCCACCACTTGCCTTGAAGGAAGCAGAAGGTGCAAAGTGGAAGAACAACTCGAGGTACCACATGATGATGGTGAGCTAATTACAGTATCCGAGAACTTTGATATGAATTATGTTTCTCACATGCTTGTTCCTAACAAGCGATGCACTCAATATACTCAGGAGAAGTATTCACAACTGGATTTAGAAAGGCAACCAGAGAAAATGACAGAGCTATTAGCATCGCCAGAAAGTTCATTCCTACAAATCCTCCTTTCATGGCCGTGGTGCGTCCACACAACATTAGTAACAACTTTATGGTAAACATACTATGCTCTGGCGAGCTTCCAAGTTCATCGTAATTTGAGACACAAGTAACCATAGTTGTGGGTTTGTGAAGTTTATACCAGACAGATTTGCAAGAAGGCATCTGAGAGATATTAGGGAGTACATTAATGTTCATGTCTCTGATGGAAGACGGTGGCTGATCCGGATTATCGGCGGAGCAACAAAACGTTTTTATCTACAGGCTGTTTGGAAACCAATAAATTGGATTTAATTCATTAATCTTATGTAATTGAATTCAATTCATACGTTTGGAATGTTAAAAAAGAGATGACTTGAATTCAACTACGTAATTGAATCTTATTTTCTTTATGAATTCAATTCACATCTTAAATGATGTGAATTGAATTTTGAATTAAAGAGTCAATTCTTTTTAAAATATTAAAAATTCTTTTTTCCAAATATACTTATCATAAATATAAAAATTACTACAAAATACACGCATATTGATTACATACTATTTTTAGTTAACGATAAAAAAGTCATATAAAGTAGTTGAATTCATTTTTATTGTGTTCTAAACAATGTAATTGAATTTAATTTTAATATTAATATATTTATTTTAAACAGTATAAATCGAATTTAATTCAATTTCACAAATATAATTGAATCTAATTCGTCAATAAATTCAATTCAAAAATTTCCAAATATTCCTTTAGGAAAAGGGTTTTATCAGTTTGTCAAGGAGAATAGTTTGAGGGTTGGTGATGTTTGTGTGTTTGAGTTAATCAGATTGAGCCCACCCAAGTTTTTTGCTAGGATTAGGGCTTGACCCAATCATGCTCAAGACTTGAGGCCAAACTTTTTGAGCCTAATCAGATTAAGCCCACCCAAGTTTGAACTAGGCCCAACAGTTTTTGCTAGGATTACGAATTTACCCAATCCTGCTCGAAGTAGCCGGACTTGAATTTGTACTTGACCAAACTTGAACCTCATTTGACTTGGTCTAATTTTATTTTATTTTATAAATTAAAAATAACATTATTTTTCTTATAATTATCAATTCTCTGGTCGAGTCTGATTTGGATAGCCCGAGTTCGAGGCCGACTCGAGACCTAATCAACCTAAGCCCAAATTTCATCTTTATTCTTCGTTGGTTGAAGTTTGTGGCTAACATATTTTGGGAGTCCGAGGTTGGCCTGAGCCGAATCAACCCTCTCATTGGTTCAACGAACTCGGCCTTAAACACATAAGCCCATGTAAAATCCGCTTGTCAACCATCCGTCTCTCCCAACCTTATCTACCTATCCCCGTACAAAGCCTGTCGCAATTGTCAATCACTAAACTCAGAAGAAGAAGTTCCACATACAAAGGTTTCTGGTTCAGGTTGGTTTGTCTTTCCTTTTCCGGACACTAGAACTCTGCTATGAGGATTTATGGATTATTAAACTTCACTTTTTTTTCTTTTTTTAGTTTTTCCAGGTTCTGGGTGATGACCAAAATGACGACAACATCAGCAACACTGTTCCCACCAACGTTTGCTGTTGCCACTGTGAGCAGACCTAGGAGGAAACACACGAAGGTGAGGTACATAACAGGACTGAACTCATTTGGTGGACTAAAACCTCTCAACGGTGTTACCTCATTAGGCCTACCAGTGAGCACTGAGCAGTCATTTACAAAAGTGGTGAGCTCGTTGAGAGCTCCATCAAAAGAAAATGGCAGGAGTGGTGGTGCATTCTCTTCAACTTGCAGTGCTGTTGCTGAGATTTTCAAGATCGCTGCAATTATGAATGGTCTGGTTCTGGTTGGAGTTGCTGTTGGCTTTGTCCTTCTTAAGATTGAAGCTTCTTTGGAGGAATCAGAGTGACAGAGAGAGAGAAGCTATCAGCCATTGAAACTGGTTCTCTTAGTTATGTTGTTGATTGAATAATCCATTTGATGTAATCTCAATTTTGTAGTCGGGTCTGCAATTTCTGGCAATCCTGGAAGCATTTTAGCTTCTATACTTTCATTTTGTAAGATAATTGCATAATATATTGTGTTCACAAAAAAATAGAAAGGACAACAAAGATGAGTTCCAACTTGTTTGGAATTGATTAATTATGGTGTTTTATAAATTTATAAAATAGTGGACGTCAATTTCTAAGTCTAAATGAATCTAAGATTAATAGTATTTTATAAATTCTTATTGAGAATAGGATTTTAATTTTTGAACTTTTTATAAAAGGATGTGAATGTACCGAAAATTACATTTAAGACCTGTTATAGAAATTATGAATTCTTAGTAATACCATTCAGGTTAACTAATGCCCCAGTGACATTTATGCATCTGATGAATAGAGTATTCAGGCCGTATTATCTTAATCTTTATTAAATCTCGCTTAACGCAAGATTTGAAAAGACTCTATAATACGCAACCTTACATTTATCTAATAGAGGGATTAATAAATCATTGTTTCTAAATACAAAAACAAGAGTTTATATAAATAGTCTCTACGGTTTTGTTTTGCAATATATTTAAATAAATTATATATATAATATGAACATATTTGGTTAATATTATAAACAATGTACCGGTTAAATAAGAAGTTTAAGATTTAAAAGATTTAACAGTATTAGACCACTATAAAATGGACTAAAAATTAAAAAATTAAACATTTATTGAGAAATTGTCGTTAAATTGCAAAAATAAATGATTAAATAAAAATTAAATTGTTTATTTTTATTTGTAAGAATTTACTAATTTATTAAAATTAATTGATCAATTAATGAATTGATCGATTTTTAATAATAAAAATTATAAAAATAAATCGAACTTGAAAATTAACCGGTTTAAAATTTTTAGATTTAAATAGTCGAACTGTTGAATATTTTTGTCATGATTATGATCAAAGTTATGAGTACTACTTTGAACCTGTTGGTGCCGGCCAAAAAAAGGAATGATATTGGTTAAAATGATACCGATAGTAGATACCGGTCGATACTGGAGTTTTCGCCTGTTACTGGTCGGTATTCAAAATACCAACCGTATTTGAAAAATTGAGGGATTAATTAGCATAATTCCCAAATTTTTTAACCTAACCCCCCAACCCATCCGCATCTACTTATTCTCTCTCATTTTTCATCTCTCCCAGAGACTCTCCAGTCTCCATACTCTCTCTCTCGTTCTCCTCTCTGGTGGCTGCTTCTCCCTCTCCAACCGGCGATAATATCGCATGCCCTCCTCTCTATGCATTGCCACTCACCACCACCGAACCATTTTTAGGCTTCACGACACGCCCTCCTCGGTTCCTCTACTCTCCACCATCTACAACTGCCTACCACCACCACTTTTGAAGTTGTCACTCGCCAGATTTGGAAAAAATCCAAATTCCAACCCAACCCAACCCAAAAATCCAAACCAAATACATTGTGAATTTTTTGTGTTTTTAAATTTTTTCTACTTAATTGCATTTGTGAATTGTGATTGTGAATAGGTTGTTAGAATTTGGAAAGTGGAAGTTGGAATTAAATTGTATGGATTTGTGATTTGTGTTGGGTTGGAAACTTGGAATTGGATATTTTGATTGGAGTTGAATGAATGATGCATGTTTTTTTTAATCTTGTTGGTTATGATTTGGTTCATTCACAGTATGGCTATGCATGAATTGAGATTTGAATTTTAAGTATATCATTTGCATTTGTAAGTAACCACAAACTATCATCGTACAAAAGAAACATGACTTTGAGGTATTGCAAGAGTAATTATGAATATGATTCCATATACTAGAATTTTATATAATTAAAATGAATACACTTTAATAATTTCTTCTTCTTTTTATGTCAATGACACTTAACTAAAATTTCCTTCATCTTCTTTAATAAAGAATAAAGATAAATAATTGATAATAATGTTCCTTAATTTCAAATATTAAATTTAAAGCATTGCTTGAATAAGTGTTTAAAGTTTTGATATTTAATTTGTCTTTTCCTTAGAGGATTCCTATAAATTATATAAAATAATGGTTGCATTCTTTCACCTTTAGAAAAGGATATCTTACAATTTATACACTATCTTTTAATAAATTGAACTTTTTGTTACTTGTATATATTATACAAGATATCTCAACTTCTTTATTAATTTCCAAAATCAAATCTAAATAAATTCAATACATTGGAATATAGTAAAGCTCCACCTTTTTTTATTGTTGATACTAAACTTGAGCTTTTATAAGATGTTATTAAAGTGACCGAGTCAATGGCATTGGCATAAGAATTCATTGTCATGAGAAATTGATATGTATTTCTTCATTGAAGTGTATGTCACGGAACACTAGTTCAATTATTTTAAGTTATGCATGAAACTTACTTCTTAAAAATAAGTTCAAATGTAGTCAAGTATGGTGAAGCTTAACATTCAACCTACCATGCATGCAGTTTAATCATAAGTTAATATATCTTGTTACTTCAATCATATATGACGGAACTAATTTCCTTTTATAAGCAACAAATGTAAAGTCCTGCTAGCAAGTGTGGGGTTTTGTTGGTTTCTAACATATTGATGAATTGTGTTAGATCAAATTGGATTGTGTTGGATGAAACTGAGTTGTGCATGATTTTGATATATTTCTTCATTTATTGTTACAAATAATGGAAGGAAGTTCAAGTACTCCTGATCAAACTGCTTCAGGAAGATACAATGTTCCAGCTTTGGCTCATGCTGTATTGGTCTCGAGTATGAAGAATCATACAATTTGCTTATTTTGTAACAAACATTTGAAAGATAGAGGACTAACCCGATTGAAAAAGCATTTAGTTGGGTTAAAGAGATGTAGAATCCTGTAAAAAAGTAAGTCATGATCTGAAGTGATAAATGAAAACATTGCTTGAAGAATATCAACATAAGAAAGATAGAAAGGAAATGTTATATTATGAAATTCGTAGTGAAAGTTCGTTTGCTAGTTTTCGTGGTGATTGTGGAACTGTTGAAGGTGATAGTGTTAGTGGTAGTAGTAATGGTAGTGTTCCATCTCAGGTCTAGGAATAAGTAAATGTTACACCTGGACCTAATATGAGGAAAAGAAGAAGGTAGGTAAGTAGTTTTTTTACATCACGAACAACTCCTGGAGCCCAACCTTCAATTCATAATGTAATACAATTAAGAAATGCGGCTCATAATGTCAATATGGCAATAGTTAGATAGTGATATGATACAGGTTCATCATTCGATACTTCTCAGTCTTATTATTATCAACCTGTGGTGGATGTACTAGTCTCTTACGGTCCAGGATACAAACTCATTCGATTGATGACTTAAGAGGTAAAGCTTAGTTGCTAAAATTAAAAGTTATTTGGCTAAAATAATAGTGAATTGGGCTACTTTTGGGTAGTCAATCATGTGTGATAGTTGGACAAATAGGAGACAAGAGCTTATTATTAATCTTTTGGTTTATCCTATAAATGACTCAATGTTTTTGAAGTCTATTGATGCATCTGGCCTTAATAGAAATATTGATACTTTATTTGAGATATTTGATGAAGTTGTGAATGAAGTAGGGACAGAAAATATTGTTCAGTTCATTACTGATAATGATTATGTTTATAAAGCGATAGAAAGAAGGTTACATAATAGATATAATTCTTTTTTTGGACTCTTTGTGTTGCACATTACATTGACCTAATGCTGGAGAATATAACGGATCCTAGCTATTTTCCTATTATTGATGAGATTATATAAAAAAGGTGACTAAATTCATCTATAATCGTGCATGGGTGTTGAATTTAAAAAGAAAGGAATTTGTCAATGGTAGAAATTTGTGTCGTCATAGTGTGAAATATTTGCAACAAATTTCTTATCACTTCAGTCTTTTGTTTTGATAAAGAAATAGTTAAGAAAAATTTTTACTAGTGATAAGTGGATTGCATCTTAGCATGCTAAGTCTAATGCTGAATTGAAGATTTCTAGCATTATATTGAAAGATAGAGAATTTTGGTCTCAATGTCAATTTGTTATCCGAGTTTGTGAGCCTTTGGTGAGAGTGCTTCGCTTGATTGATAGTGAAGAAAAGTCAACAATAGGTTCTTTTTGGATGTCATGGAAAGGGCAAAAGAAGCAATCAAGGCCAATATGAAACATAGGTCTTCTTTGTACACACTGTATCTTGCAATCATCAATGAGAAATGTGAAAGACAACTTTCTTCTCTGTTATTTGTAGCTGGGGCGTTGTTGAATCCTAATGTATATTTCATACTGGATTTTACAAAGAAAACTGAAGTTAGTAGAGGAATGTTATTCACTATTACAACAATTGTTGGCCATTAAACGATGCAGGATCTCTTAAACTCACAAATAAAGCTTTACAAACCGTCTTCTGGGATTTTGTATTGCCGATTGCTATTTGACAAAAAGCAAAACTTTCTTAAGGTATTATCTTTTTTTTTCTTATTTGTTGAAAATTAATTATCACTTTATTTTGTTTGTAACGTTATTTTTTGTTATCTTACGACTTATAGTGTCTTGGTGGGGTCAATTCAGAATTGCAAAGGTTTGTAATTAATATTTTAAATCAATATGTGAGTGTAACAGGTTGTGAACAAAACTGAATTACATTTGAATTCCTTCATTTCAAGAAAAGGAATATATTATAGCACAAAAGATTGAATGATTTAATTTTCATCGTTACAATTTAAAGCTTTGAGAAAGGTATATTATTATCATTATTAATTTTGATGTATTTTCTTATAATTTTTTAATAATTAAATTTTATTATTTACTAGGAGCCTTAATAGCACAAATAGTTCAACATATCCAATTTATATTGATAATATTGATCTTTTGACGAATTGAGTTTCTGAGGAACCAAATTTGATAGATATGAATAACTTAGAAGATAATCTTGGTTAGAAAAATATTGACATGTTATTTGGTACATTGAATTTGAATGATATGATGATGAGGCTCCTTTCAATGATGAGAATTTTGTACCAAATGATAACTAAGGTGAGTGCAGTTATAGCGAGTATTCTCCTGTAGACGATTGAATGAAGTTACAGGTTTTTGTTTGTCTTCTTCTTTAATTTTACTTATATTTGATGTATATGTTAAATTCTATACATGTAATGTAATTCTAAATGTTTTTGTTACAGGTTTCACTTATACTTGGTTGGTTCCTTATCACGAACACTTGTAATAAATTGTAATAGTTTGAGATTTGAGAATATTTGTTATTCTTTTTATTGGATATTTTGAATTTTGATATAGTTATTATTTATTATATGATAAAATTGTAATATTTTAAATAATTGTATTGTTCTTAATTTTATATTTGTACGATGATAGTTGTCTTTTTTCATATTAATTATATCTATTATTTATATGTAAAATATCTTAAAATTATTGTTATTTCATATTAATTGTGATTATTATTTGTTATTATGATTTTTAAAAACAAGGTTGATTTAAACTTCTAAACTATATAGTATAATTGTACAATATAACAGTGAATTATTTTACAATTTTTAAAAAATTTTAGATCTATTTTATAAATTTAAAAAATTACTTAAAATAATACTCAATATTAACTAATACCGGTATTCATTCGCATTGATTATAATTGATATTTGATCGTTAATAAATGAATAAAATTGGCATTTAAAAATTTTAAAATGTTGAAAATTTATGTCGGAAAGTAATGATGGATATGGAATTTGAAGTTACCTGATTTAGAAGTGAAGAGAAGAGAAGAGAAGAGAAGAAATTTGAAGGAGATGAATAGGAGGCGATGATGCAAGGACTTCCCCAACAACTCGCGGCTCTCCTCACCGCTGCTCTTCCCACAGACGACGGCGACTCCTCTTCTTCTACTTCCACCGCCTCGCCCGACGACGCCGCTCGAGTCGCCGCAATCAACTCTCTTCATCGCGCCATTCTCTACCCTCCTAACTCCCTTCTCGTTGCTCATTCTGCCTCTTTCCTCTCGCAAGGGCTCTTGCAGCTTCTTTCTGACAAGTACTCTCTCCCTCTATCTCAAACCTTATTTACTTTTATGATCTTACTAGTTACTTACTAATAACTGTTTTCCTTTATAATTCTTGCCTATTGAATTGTTTTAGTCTTTAGTGAATAAAGAGAAGATCTTTATATGTATATATATCACCTTGATATTGAAAAAATGTGTTCGGTTAGATCATACTCGGTGAGGCAATCTGCGGCTAGTGCATATGGAGCAATGTGTGGTGTGGTGTGCTCAATTCTTGCTACGCCTAATGGAAGGCAAAACCATGTTATGCTTTCGACTCTTGTTGACCGTTTCATATCTTGGGTGTTGCCATTGCTTAGCAATGTTAATGCTAGTGATGGTACTACGCAATTCGCGGTCGATGCCCTGCGCGAGTTCTTTAGTGTTGGAGATGTTGTGGGGGTTGAGAGATATGCTGTGTCTGTACTCAAAGCATGCCAGGGACTTCTGGAGGATGAGAGAACCTCCTTGAATTTGCTGCACCATCTTCTGGGTGTTTTGACTTTGATTTCTTTGAGGTTTTCTAGGCTTTTCCAGCCCCATTTTCTTGACATTGTTGACCTGCTACTTGGCTGGGTTTTGGTACCGGATCTTAAAGAGGCTGATAGGCATGTAATTTTGGATAGTTTCTTGCAGTTTCAGAAGCATTGGGTGGGGAATTTGCACTTCTCTCTTGGGTTGTTGTCCAAGTTTCTCGATGACATGGATGTATTAATACAGGATGGTAGCCATGGAACCCTGCCACATTTTCGGAGATTGCTTGCACTGCTGTCATGTTTCTCAACTGTATTGCAGTCCACTGCTTCGGGTTTACTGGAAATGAATTGTCTTGAACAAATTACTGAACCTCTTAGCAAAATGATTCCTCGACTATTGGGATGCTTATCTGTGGTTGGAAGGAAATTTGGGTGCTCAAAATGGACTGGGAATTTGTGGAAGTGTTTGACTCTATTGGCAGAGATATTACGTGAAAAGTTTTCTTCCTTTTACCCACTTGCAGTTGATATCTTATTTCAAAGTTTGGACATGAGTGCCACCACTCTACCTGGAGCTGAGAGGATTACCTCTATTCAAGTTCATGAGATTCTAAAGACTAATCTTCAGTTATTATCTTTGCAAAAATTTGGCCTCCAATCATCATCAGTGCAAAAAGTACTGTCTTTTGATGCACCTATATCTCACTTGCGTTTGCATCCAAATCATCTGGTAATTGGAAGTTGCACTGCTACTTATATTTTCATGCTTCAACATGGCAATGATGAAGTTGTTCATCAAGCAATGTCCGTGTTGATTGAAGAGCTGGTTTTATTGAAGGACATGCTTCAAAGATCTCTGGATCTTGAATATGTGGTTGAAGTTGAAAAAAATGGTCGATATTATTCAACCCATGAATTAGTAGCATTGGTAAAGTTTGATTTGAAAGTTCTGTTAACATGTGCTCCCTTAAGTATGTCGAGCAATACAATTGGTCATCCAGATATTGCTGCCACATATGTGAAACGATCAGAAAGATTGTCATCATTTATTCTTGAGAAACTGGATGCATTTGGTCTGCCAGTTGAGGCCTATATCGAGTTGCAAGTTGACATCATAAGGGCTATGAAAAGGCTAACTGCTATTGAATTATGGGGTAGATACTCTGTAAAAAATCACGTGGACAAGAAGTATTTGGCCGATGGTGACCCTGATAAGGTACATAAGGATGAACAATCTTCTTTGATTGTTGAGCATCTGAGGAAATATGGTTCGTTCCTTGTCAAAGCTCTGCACGTTTCTTCTCCTCTTGCCGTTAAAGTAGTGGCCTTGGAATGGATCCAAAGATTTTGTGAAAATCTTATTACCTTTTATCCAAATTTTGACGTAACTACTGATGTGTTTGGAGCATGTGGATACATTGATAGTGTTAGCATTCTTGTTTTTTCTGTTTTTGATGCTGCATCTGATAGGGAACCAGAAGTGAGGTCACATGTTGCCCTAGTCTTGGAGTTGCTTTTCCAAGCAGGACTAGTTGTTCCCACGCACTTTAATGCTACGGCAGAACTGGTATTGGAAAAACTTGGTGATCCAGATGTTGATATAAAAAATGCTTTTGTTAGACAGCTCGCCTATATGTTGCCGCTGACAATTTACTTTTGTGGTTTATGTGACCAAGAAATATTTGTCACACGTAGGCCAAATGCCCTTGTATCCAGTAACAGATCCAATTTGCGCTGGAAGCAATTATTTGCCCTGAAGCAGTTAGAAAGACATCTTAATTCGCAGCAACTTGTTTCCATTCTGAGTTACATTTCACAGAGATGGAAAGTTCCTCTCTCTTCTTGGATCCAACGGCTTGTTAGTTGCTGCCGGAACACAAAGGACTATGTTCTGGGCCAACATGAGGAAACAGAAAAGTCTGAGACCAGTTTCCTATGGTTTGATGTGAAGGTGGAGAATGATCTTCTTGAAAGGACTTGCATGGTGAATAATCACGCTGGTGCTTGGTGGGCTATGCATGAGGCAGCTAGATATTGCATTGCCACACGCCTTCGGACCAATCTTGGTGGGCCAACACAAACTTTTGCTGCACTTGAAAGAATGCTGTTGGACATTGCTCTTGTACTCCAGCTTGATAATGAGCAAAATGATGGAAATGCAGGACTAATGGGCTCCTCTGGTACTCATTTGCTACCAATGAGGTTGCTACTGGATTTTGTTGAGGCATTAAAGAAAAATGTGTACAATGCATATGAAGGGTCAGCCATTTTACCTTCGGCTACTCCCCAAAGTTCCTTGTTCTTTAGGGCAAACAAGAAGGTGTGTGAAGAGTGGTTTTCTCGTATATGTGAACCAATGATGAATGCTGGATTGGCACTACAATGTCATGATGCTACAGTCCAGTATTGTAGTCTGCGCTTGCAGGACCTTAAAGGTCTTTTGGGCTCATCTTTGAAGGAGAAGTCTAGGATGCATTTACCTGAAAACCTTCGGAATATCAGGGATAAATTTTCTGGGGATGTTCTGAGGATTTTGCGGCATATGGCACTGGCTCTATGTAAGAGTCATGAGCCAGAGGCTTTAATTGGTCTACAAAATTGGGCGTCAATGACATTTTCTTTGTTATTTGTGGATGAGAACAATTCCTTGGATCACGGTGCAACATTTGGACCTCTTGCTTGGATAAGTGGTCTTGTCTATCAGGCACAAGGTCAATACGAAAAAGCTGCTGCTCATTTTACTCATTTACTACAGAATGAGGAATCACTCAATTCACTGGGCTCTGAAGGTGTACAATTCTCTATTGAACGTGTTATTGAGAGTTATACTGCCATATGTGATTGGAGGTCTTTAGAGTCCTGGCTATTACAGTTGCAAACATTGCGTTCTAAACATGCAGGGAAGAGTTGTTCTGGTGCTCTAACTACAGCAGGCAATGAAATCAATGCAATTCATGCACTGGCAAACTTTGATGAGGGTGACTTTCAGTCAGCATGGTCATATCTTGATTTGACACCAAAGAGCAGCAATGAACTCACTCTTGACCCTAAACTAGCGTTGCAAAGGAGTGAACAAATGCTTTTACAGGCAATGTTGCTGTTTCTTGAGGGAAAAGCGGATATGTTGCCACATGAAACTCAGAAGTCTAAGTTAATGCTGGAAGAAATATTGGCTGTTTTGCCTCTTGATGGTTTAGCTGAGGCAGTACCATATGCTACTCAGTTACATTGCATCTTTTCATTTGAAGAAGGTTACAAGCTTCATGGAACACAGGCCAGTATTAAACAACATGCATCAATATTAGCGTTGTATGTTGAATCAGAAAAATCTCTTATAAACAGAGTTCGACAAGATTGCAACCAGTGGTTAAAAGTTTTTCGGGTTTACCGAACTGTTTTCCCAAATTCTCTGGTGACTCTAAAGCTTTGTTTGAGTTTGTCAAGTTTAGCCCGCAAACAGGGTAACTTAATGTTGGCAAACCGCCTTATCAGTTATCTAAGAGATCATGTTCCCAGTTGTTCTGAGGAGGGACATGATGATTTTCTATTTTCGAATTTGCTTTTTGAGGACTTCCATCTTATGCATGCTGAGAAAAAGTATGAAGATGCATTTGCAAATCTCTGGTCATTTGTACGCCCTTGTCTTGTTTCACCTGAATCCATAATCTCTCAGGCAGCTGATTCTGTCTTGAAGGCTAAGGCATGCCTGAAACTCTCAGAATGGTTGCGGAGGGATTATCCAGATCTGCTTCTGGAAAATGTGATCCGCAAAGTAGAAACAGATTTTAGCATGGATGACAAATTTTCAGGTGGAAACAGTGGACATGCTGTCAACATTGAGATGAGCAACTTTAAATCTACACTGCATGTTCTTGTTGAAGAGATTGTGGGCACAGCCACTAAGTTGTCAACAAAACTTTGCCCTAGAATGGGCAAATCATGGATGTCTTATGCATCTTGGTGTTTTAATCAGGCCAAATGCTCTCTCTTTACCTCACATGAAAATGTCCTCTCTTCATGCTCCCTTTCTCCCATACTTCATGAGGAAATCTTGCCAAATAGATTTAATTTGACTGAAGATGAGAGGAAACAAGTGCAATATGTGATATTGCAGCTATTTCAAAATTCATGTGATGATTGTGATAACAAAGGCGGGGAAGGGAAGCTTTGGCCTGATTCTGTGGAGCCCATAGAAAACAGTCCTATGAAGGCTTTGATGCTTCAAGTAATAAATATAATTGAAGATGCAGCTGGGTCGCCTGGGGCTGAAAACTCCAGTAATGAGCCTCTTTCGGTTACTTTAACATATCAGTTGCAGAGTGCCTTACAGTGTTATTGTGCTGTTCTTGAAGAAAGAGATCTTTCATATGCAATTGATGATTTGGTTAATGTTTGGTGGTCACTGAGGAGGAGAAGAGTGAATCTCTTTGGACATGCAGCATATGGTTTCATGCAGTTTCTTAGATATTCATCTGTACAGCTTTCTAATTTCCAGTTCACTGGCACTAATAGTGAGTCATTGAATTCCAAATCTGCTAGCTATACTCTGAGGGCTACTTTATATCTCCTCCACATCCTCCTTAATTATGGGGTTGAATTGAAAGACACCATTGGGCCAGCTCTTTCAACCATTCCATTGTTTCCATGGCAGGTGAGAGTTGTTCTCTGTCTCTGTCTTTCTCTATCTCTCCTCTCTCTTGCACACGAACACACAGATGAGATTCGCTATTTGTTTGTGTGGTCGGTTAATTTCTTGTTCTTGTTCCGTTTTCTATTGTAGGAAGTAACTCCACAATTGTTTGCTCGTTTGAGTTCTCATCCTGAACAAGTAGTTCGGAAGCAATTAGAGGGCGTGATACTGATGCTGGCTAAGTTATCTCCTTGGTCCATTGTGTACCCGACTCTAGTTGATGTAAAAGCTTATGGTGAGAAGCCATCAGAGGAGTTGCACTGTATTTTGGAGTGTTTGGTAATGAATAACTTTCCACTGATTAGTGGGACTTCATTGTGCTTCTAGTCAGTTATAGCAATCTTAAATGCATTTACTGGTTACAGTCCTTTCTGTTGATTTGTTATACTAAAGTCCTGAATTTAATTTTCTGATAATTGAAAATGATTTGTATGGGAGAAAACACTAGTATGTCCTATTGTAGCATGAAAAGTTTGGAGTAGGGGGTAGCTTCTAGAAGTTGTCAAGCTGAAAAATGGTGTCAATTTCATCCTGTATATTGGTTTAGTGAGGGAGGAGTAAGATATAATAAGTGAGAGGCTATATCAGACCCCCTATAGGAGTTGGAAATGTTGAGTGCACTTGTCATTGAGCTTGAAGTGCTACGCATTTGGAAAGGGCTTCTTTACTTTCTTGCTTAGGTCAAATTTTTCTTAATTTTATGTATGGGGAAAAAGATAATGAATTCTTTACTTTAGTTCCTTTTGTACTTTAACATTAATAATGAGCTTTATTTCCTTTTCTACTTTGAGGTTCTATTCTGTTGGCTTTTCATCTATACTAAAGTTTGTTTTTAATGAAGCTTAGTTGTAAAATGGAACATCAAATGTGTAATTAACCATATGCTTGTATTATGCAGAGGGAGTTTTACCCAAGACTAATTCAGGATGTGCAACTCATGATAAATGAACTTGAAAATGTTACTGTTCTTTGGGAGGAACTGTGGCTCAGCACACTTCAAGATCTTCATGCTGGTAAGCTGTAGTTTGCAATCATAAATTTTTTAAGGTTTCCGTTATTATCTAAGTTCATTGTTGGTCCTGTTATGTGTCATAATTGGCTTCTACTTATATTTATGTATTTATATAGCATGTGGCTTGATTTGTGTTGGATTACTATGAAGTGTGTGCTAGAGGTACAGGCATTGGCGAGTTTACATGTATGAATGGGACCATTTTTTTCAAAAATTGTCTGCAATTGCATTTTTAAAATCTTGCAGACATTTTATTGGTTGGTTAAGTATGCATTCATGTTATTTTTCTCTAGATTGATATTCAAATTTTCTGAGAACATCGTGTATGGAGCTATTTTCACTCGATTCTTTCTCAGATGTGATGAGGCGCATAAATCTGCTAAAAGATGAAGCTACACGAATTGCTGAGAATCCTACTTTAACTGAGAATGAAAAAACTAAGATTAATGCTGCCAAGTACTCAGCTATGATGGCTCCTATTGTTGTTGCTTTAGAACGTCGCCTCGCTTCAACATCTCGGAAACCTGAGACACCTCATGAAATGTGGTTCAATGAGGAGTATAGGGAACGACTGAAATCAGCCATTTCAAAATTTAAGACAGCTCCAACTTCTGTGACTGCTCTTGCAGAAGTGTGGCGGCCTTTTCATGATATAGCTTCATCCCTGGCATCCTATCAGAGGAAGTCATCAATATATTTGAGAGAAGTTGCACCCCAGTTGGCTTTATTGTCATCTTCTGATGTTCCAATTCCAGGTCTTGAGAAGGAAGTCCTAGCTTCTGAACCTGAAAGTGGTCTTGCAGCATCCCTTCAGGGAATTGTCACAATTGCTTCTTTTGCAGAACAAGTTACAATCTTGTCAACTAAGACAAAACCTAAAAAACTTGTTATACTTGGTTCAGATGGTGAAAAGTATACATATCTTCTGAAAGGGGGAGAAGATCTACGTCTTGATGCCAGAATCATGCAACTTCTTCACACTTTAAACAGTATCCTGCGTTCATCTTCCGCAACTCGTACTCATAGGCTTGGCATACGCCACTATTCTGTAACTCCTATTAGTGGTCGTGCTGGTCTAATTCAATGGGTGGACAATGTGATAAGCATTTACAGCATCTTTAAGTCTTGGCAAAACCGTGTGCAGCTGGCCCAACATTCAGCAATGGCTCCAGGTAATACAAAAAATTCTGTTCCTTTACCTATACCTCGACCAAGTGATATGTTCTATGGTAAAATCATGCCTGCACTTAAAGAAATGGGCATAAGAAGAGTTATTTCCAGAAGAGATTGGCCACATGATGTCAAGCGGAAAGTTCTTCTGGATTTAATGAAGGAGGTTCCGAGACAACTGCTTCATCAAGAACTCTGGTGTGCTAGTGAAGGATTCAAAGCCTTTAGCTCAAAGTTAAGAAGGTATTATTTGAGGAACCTGAAAAAGCTGTTTTTCACACTCTTGTTTAAGCTTCAAAGTTAGAGATCCAATTGACTTCTTAAGAGTGCTTGACTGATGGGGTGGTACAGTGAAGCCTACAACTTGTGAACTTGTGTTTCAAAACAATTGGTATTTGTTCCAGCCTTTTTTGAAATCGATACCTTGACCTACAATGTTTTGAAACAAGTTGCTTGTAAGAAAATCTTGAGTCATTTGTTCTCTAACGTACATTGTTTATCTTCTTGGTTGAATAGCAACTTCTGTGAGTAATGCAACCTCTGTTTTCCAATGTCCTCATTTATCATTCTCATGCTTTTCATCCTTTTTTTTTCCTTTTCTTTTCTTATTTTATATCTTTAGACTAAGAAGGTTTTTGGTCAACCACAATTTCAAGAAATAAAATCGGGAAAAATCTATCAAGCAAAGATAACGGGAAAATTAATTTCTTCATTCCCGCTTAGTCTTCATATATCTGGTTTTGACAGATTAAGTGGTGAGTGCCTTGATTGTACAACTGACGGTTGGGAAAGATGATTTAGTATTGCACATTCTTCATTTGACATCATTTCTTCTGTTTTGGGTTGGATGGTGGATCTTATGAAATATGTTTTCTGGATGAATACTGATGACTGTTTTCCCTTAGCAGGTATTCTGGAAGTGTTGCCGCAATGAGTATGGTGGGTCACATTCTGGGCCTAGGAGATAGACATTTGGATAACATTCTTGTGGATTTCTGCAGTGGTGATGTTGTGCATATTGATTATAACGTTTGCTTTGATAAAGGACAAAGGCTAAAAGTTCCAGAGATTGTTCCATTTCGCCTTACACAAATGATAGAAGCTGCTTTAGGATTGACTGGAGTTGAAGGTACATTCAGAGCAAATTGTGAAGCAGTTCTTGGGGTCCTAAGGAAAAACAAGGACATAATATTGATGTTATTAGAGGTGTTCATTTGGGATCCACTTGTAGAGTGGACACGAGGGGATTTGCATGATGATGCAGCAATTGGTGGTGAAGAAAGAAAAGGCATGGAGTTGGCAGTCAGCTTGAGCTTATTTGCGTCACGTGTGCAAGAAATTCGTGTTCCCTTACAGGTACTCAATTTTCATAAAAGTTTTGGCTTTGTACCAATACAACATTGTGCTGGTTTTGATATTATCAATGAAATGCTAAGATTGAGTAGATTCATAATGTCAACTGTATTCCCAGTTTGCTAACTTTTAAGCCTGTCTGACATGCTTGAAATTAATGCCTTTAGTGCTTTTGTCAAAATTGCATGATGTGTTTTGTTGAGTTGTCATTGTGGCGGCTTGGAAGTTATAATTTTGCATGCAAGGGTTCTGTTAGATTTTGGGTCCCTGTGTTATGTTATTTATGAGTAATACTCTATTCTTCTAATATTTAGGAACATCATCATCTTCTATTAGCCACATTACCAGCGGTTGAATCTGCTCTTGAGGTAAAAAATTCCTGCTTGAATCTTTTGTCACGAAAATTTTTGATTTATTTTGAATCATAAATTGCTGACGTACAATGTATCTCAGAGGTTTGCTGATGCTCTACATCAATATGAGGTTGCGTCTGCACTTTTTCATCGGGCCGATCAAGAAAGATCAACTCTTGTTCTTCATGAAACATCTGCAAAGTCGATTGTTGCTGAAGCTACTTGTAATTCAGAGAAAACTCGTGCTTCGTTTGAAATGTATGCTCGAGAATTCACACAAGCCAAGTCAGTTGTAGCTGAGAAGGCCCAAGAAGCTGCTACATGGATCGATCAACATGGAAGAACCCTTGACGGTCTGCGAAGCAATCTACTGGCGGAAATAAATTCCTGCATAACGCTGAGTACTGTGGCTGATACTTTATCTCTTACATCAGCTGTCATGGTTGCAGGAGTCCCATTGACCATAGTTCCTGAGCCCACACTAGCGCAATGTCAGGATATAGATAAGGAAGTTTCCCAGCTTATAGCTGAACTGGATCATGGATTTGAATCTGCCCTAAGTGATATTCAAGCATATTCTTTGGCTTTGCAAAGAATTCTACCTTTGAATTACCTTACGACTAGTTCTGTACATGGATGGGCACAAGTGTTACAAATGTCTGCAAATGCCCCTTCCCCTGATATCCTCTCTCTTGCCAGAAGACAGGCTGCTGAGCTTATTACTAAAGCACATGGGAACGTTATGGATTCTGTTAGATACACTCATGGTGATCTTTGTTTCAAGGTGGAGAAATATGTGGCAGAGATAAGTAAACTTGAAGAAGAGTGTATTGAGCTTGTCAACTCTGTTGGCTCGGAGACAGAGACAAAAGCCAAGGATCGCCTTCTATCTGCTTTCCTGAAGTACATGCAGTCTGTTGGTCTTGTGAGGAAAGAAGATGCCAATTTTTTCAACCAATCAGGAAAAATAGCGTATGAGCCCACCAAGGACTTAAGTTCGCTAGGGGAGCTGGAGGACAAGAAGGATAAGGTGTTATCTATGTTAGATATAGCAGTGAGTTCCTTGTATAATGATGTTAAGCACAGAATACATGAAATTTTCTGCAATACAGATGGGGGAATAAATGCAAATCACGGGTTTGGAACTATTTTCTCTGAGTTTGAGGAGCAAGTAGAGAAATGTGTACTTTTATCTGGCTTTGTTGGTGAATTACAAGACTTCACTGGCAAGGTCATACCCAGTATTGATACAGATTTTGGCAGTCAAAGTTCCTCTTCTGAAAAAAATTGGGCTATGGTATTCAGAACTACTTTACTTTCTTGTAGAAACTTCATTGGCCAAATGATTGAAGCTGTTTTACTGGATGTGATAAGATCTGCTGTTGCATTAAATTCAGAAGTAATGGATGTATTTGGGTTAATCTCACAAATCCGGGGATCCATTGATACTGCTTTAGAGCAACTTTTAGAGGTTGAAGTAGAGAGGACAGCCTTGGTTGAATTAGAAAAAAACTATTTTGTCAAAGTTGGCCTTATTACTGAGCAGCAGTTAGCTCTTGAGGAAGCTGCTGCTAAGGGTAGGGATCATCTCTCTTGGGAAGAGGCTGAGGAGCTTGCCTCACAAGAAGAAGCTTGTAGAGCACAGCTGGATCAACTTCATCAAACATGGAACCAGAGAGAGATGCGAACTTCTTCTCTCAAAAAGAGAGAAGCTGATCTAAAGCATACATTGGTTTCTTCTGAATCCCATTTTAAATCTCTAATTGAGGAGACAAGGGAGCCACAGGCTTTAGGAAGCAAAGCATTATTGTCCCTGTTGGTTAAGCCCTTCTCAGAATTGGAGTCAGCTGACAAATTGTTGTCAACATTTGGTGGTTCTGTTGCTTATCGTTCAGATAAGTTCTCAAGTTTGGCAGATTTGATGAGGTCTGGGTACTCTTTATCCGAATATATCTGGAAATTTGATGGTCTATTGGATAACCTGTCATTTTTCATCTGGAAAATCTTCGTTGCGGACTCTTTTCTTGATTCATGCATGCATGATGTTGTTTCATCTGCTGATCAAAATTTGGGGTTCGATCAGCTTTTCAACGTTATAAAGAAAAAGCTTGAGCTGCAACTTCAAGAGCATGTTGGCCGCTACCTGAAAGAACGAGTTGCTCCTATATTTTTGGCCTGGTTAGATAAAGAAACAGAGGATATGAACCTTTTAACAGAGACAACAAAGGCTCTTTCTCTTGGTCAAATGAAAAAGGACAGTGGGGCTGTGAGGAAAGTCCAACTCATACTTGAAGAATATTGCAATGCCCATGAAACTGCTAGAGCAGCAAGAACAGCAGCTTTAGACATGAAAAGACAGGTAAATGAACTCAAAGAGGCCATTCATAAGACAAGCCTAGAAATTGTCCAATTGGAATGGATGTATGATGCATTGACTCCCTCATATGAGAACAGAGCCACATTTCAGAAGTTTCTTACTAGTGAGGATAATTTATCTTCCATTATTCTAAATCTCAGCAGACCTAAGTTGCTTGACGGCATACAGTCAGCTGTAACAAAAATTGTTAGGTCAGTTGACTGTCTGCAAGCTTGTGAGCAAAATTCTATCATGGCAGAAGGACAACTTGGTAGAGCAATGGGATGGGCTTGTGGTAGTTCAAACTCCAATAGTATTGTTCATACGTCAGCCAAAACTTCAGGAATTCCTCCTGAATTCCACGACCATTTGATGAGGCGGCAACAATTGCTATGGGAAGCTAAGGAAAAGGCTTCAGATATTGTAAAAATTTGCATGTCAATTTTGGAGTTCGAAGCATCAAGAGATGGTATTTTTCAGATTGCAGGAGATGGTCATCCAGCAACAGCTGGGGGTGATGGCAGGACCTGGCAGCAAGCTTACTTGAATGCACTAACCAAATTGGAGGTTGCCTATCACTCTTTCACACGTGTGTTCCCATGCCCCCTAACTTGATATATATTTTAGGCTTATGGTGATTGAAGTTCAACTAAGCTGGTGAATTTACTGTTGCTATTGTGACAGGCACTGAGCAGGAGTGGAAGCTAGCGCAAAGCACCATGGAAGCGGCTTCCAATGGCTTGTATTCTGCAACAACTGATCTCTGCATAGCATCACTTAAAGCACAGTCAGCTTCAGGTTAATGTGCTTTCTAACCAAGGGGAAATTCCCACACAAATTTTTGTTAGCTTACATTACACTGCATAATATTATTTGATAAGAAAGGAGAAGGAAAGCACAAAGAGTGGGCAGATCATGGGAATCTCCAATCAATCTATAATATGTGAAAAAGAAACTTTTGGCACAATCTAAACCTATTGTTAATTGCTTGAACTTTATCTGCTAAGTCAGAATCGGAGAGAAAAAGAGAGTGAGTAGAATGTCTTCACACTATATAGGTCTGCCCATCAATTTTTAGTTGTAGAGAAACATATACTTCTAGTAATATTCCAATATATGACACATAAATATTACTCCTATATAGGACACATAACATAAGAATACTAGCTCTCTAATATGCCTCATGCAATTAACATTATGCAAAAAGTAATGGCAAATAGAGTACCAAATACCATTATGCTTTGTACCTTTTGCTTACCAAGCTTGCATTATAAACATATGTGAAATTTTGCTTTCATGTTATGCCTGTGTATTATTGTCCAATCCCTTCTTTGTTGTGATGCAACTAAATTGCTGATCTCGTCTGGTACAGGTGAATTACAAGACACTGTTCTTTCAATGAAGGACTGTGCATATGAAGCTAGTGTCGCATTATCTGCTTTTGCTCGTGTCTCAAGGGGCCATACTGCTTTGACTTCTGAATCTGGCACCATGCTTGAAGAGGTGTAAAATCCTTCATTTGATACTATTGTTTTCTTTGTTATACTCTTTCTTTGTCCAGTGATCTAAACTATTTTTGTAGCTTATGATGAACATCCTACCGCATTGCCTCCCAGACTCGTGACTTCCTTTCTAGTCAGGGTCCTGTTGACGTGTAATTTTGGTATGTTTGGTTGGCATTTTTTTAAGCTATTCATGTTATCATTTTAGGTTCTTGCAATAACTGAGGATCTGCATGATGTTCATACACTGGGAAAGGAAGCTGCTGCAGTACATCATTCTCTTATGAAAGATCTTTCAGAGGTGCAACATACCTGGACTTTGTTCTGTTGTTCATTATGCTAGTTGCTTTATGTTAAGCAGATCATTTACTGATTATAGTTGAAGCGTATGCACGGTCTAGGGTCATATAGAATCAGACGAGTAGAGCTCATTGATTCTCTTGTTGGCAGGCAAATGTAGTTCTTCTCCCATTAGAATCAGTCCTATCAAAGGATGTCGCAGCTATGAATGATGCTATGACTAAAGAAAGAGAAACCAAAATGGACGTCTCTCCAATTCATGGGCAGGCCATATACCAGTCTTATAGTTTGAGAATTAGAGAGGCTATTGACAAATTTAAGCCTCTAATAGCACCTTTGACATCAGCTGTAAAGGGACTGTATGCAATAATGACAAAGCTTGCAAGAACTGCTAGCCTCCACGCCGGCAATCTTCATAAAGTAAAGTCTGACTTGAAGACCATGTTACTATATTTAGACTATTGTATGATTACTGGTTGTAATAAATATCTGATTCTATTCCCTGACAGGCTCTCGAAGGACTTGGAGAAAGTCAGGAAGGAAGCTCACAGGAAATTATTATGTCAAGGCCAGAACTAGATGGTAATTCTAATGAATTTAGTGACACAGAAACAGGTGGCCTATCCAAATCTGATGGATGGAGCAGCAAGGACTTCCCAAGTGACCCTGGACTTTCTTTGCAACGTCAAGTATGGATATCCCCACCAGATAGTGTATGTGATAGTAACTCAGAATCGGAGATTATCTCCCCTGGAGCAAGTCTACCAGATGACTGCATTGATCAAACAGAATTGATTGATGCTCATGGATCTAAAAGCATGGCAACGACTGATTTGGTCAGTTCTATTATATCTTCTCAAACTGATTATCAAGAAACCTCAATTTTTGATCAGCCCATATCTAGGCATGAGGAGGTGAAAACAGGTCAGCTCAATCATATGACAACATTTGATGGGTTAAATGAACATGCAATAACTATGACATCGCCGGATGGTAAAGTTATAGCCATTCCTCTAGAGTCTTCACAACCTCTGGATGTAGAAAGGATTGAGGTTAAAGATGATCAGACAGCCTCAGTAAACAAAATTAAGATTGAAGATAACAATCATGAAGCTCTTCAACCTGCTCTTCCGAGTGGCAGTCGAGCTACCAGAGGTAATGTTGATTCTGGGGCTCTTCACTTACTGTTTGATGCTTTAATATGCACTTTTTGTGCATTTCATATAATGTAAATCGAGAACACACTTTTGTTATTTTCCTTTGAGATTCTCCTCGGAGATTTGACACCACCAGGGACCAGTGTGTGGACAATTTTAAGAGTCATTGCCCTTGCACTTCACTCCCGCCTTCGTGGCCACTAAAGTTTTCTAGATAGTTGGTCCTTGAGTTTTCACATAAAACATCCAACAAACCAGGAAAGCAATCACACACAAATAAGTACTGTTTGAAGTTAATTCTTACGAGACCAGCAAGTTGTTCACATCAAAACATGATTTTCGGTGAAAGTTTGTGATTTGACCTCTACCCTTTAGAGACCAACTAAGTGTATAAACTTTTCATCCGATGTAAACTTTTCTTGTGAGTTACCCTATTATTATGTAATTTTTTTCATTGCTTTCAAGGAGTGTCCACTGACAAAAGAATTGCTAATGAATCAAACAATCTATTATTAGTATGTGTTGATTACTTATGTTGCTGTGTTATTGTTTTGTCTTTGGGTGTTTGTCAGGCTAATAATAGTCTACTAATGCGATAACCAATATACTGGCTTTTACTCTTTAGGTCATGTTTACTATATCCGAGACTGAAATGACTTGTTCTGATTTTCTTTTTCGTATTTTTTGTGAATCTTATAGGTAAAAATGCTTATGCAATGTCAGTGCTAAAGCGGGTTGAGATGAAAATAGACGGTGGAGATATTGCTGACAACAGGTACCTAGTGTATATTAAATCCTGCATTATTTTTGAAATTTGTATAGACTAGTTATATTTTGGCTTTTCTTTCTCCAACAAACCATATATTTTGTCTCAGAGACATTAGTATTGGGGAGCAAGTGGATTATCTACTTAAGCAAGCGATGAGCATAGATAATCTTTGCAATATGTATGAAGGTTGGACCCCATGGATTTGAACCCGTGTGTAATCAGTGGTCTTGAATCTAAGGAGTGTTGAGCATTTGTGCGGAATTCCATTTGCTCATGACACTTCGTAGACTTCTTGGTCAGCCTTGTGCCTACATGGGTATCATGGTTATCACCCAATGTATGGAAGCCTCCTCTTTTGGCTTCAGTGTCATCGATTCCCCCTTACCAGTACTGTCGTGGGAATTGTTCCTGCTTGGTGATTGGTAAATTTCGAACTGCACCGACCATGGTGTGCGTTCAGCCCATGGTTTCCTTCCAAGGAATTCAACCTTTTTCAGAGGCCGTAGCCTAAAGCTTGGAGAAGATGAGTTTTTGCTGAAGAGGACTATGCCTGAAGCAACACACGCGGGTCCTTCATATGAAAGTTTGTCCCATTAATCACAACCTTATCATACGTTATATGCATGACATCTGCTGCCAAGAGGGTTACCATTCATCACTTCGCAGCTAATCTCCAAGATGTGCCTGCAAGAAGAATCACATTTGCCAATTATCATGACATACGAGTCATCAATGATCTGATCAGATGCTGCTAAAATTTCATTGTTCCTCAAATGCTTTTATGTTGCAAATCAAAGTATCCAGGTTCAACTTTTAATGGAAGCTAGTACATCATTTTCCCAAATCACACCCAAGTCTCTAACTTGGCCTTGTCCCAGCTCTGATGCCAACTTTGTCTCCTTTCTCATCCTGGGCCTGTATATTTTTAGTATGAGCTAGCTAGTATGGTACGAAT
>JANVCQ010000112.1:92421-106616 GCA_025531925.1 Erythroxylum plowmanianum | reverse complement strand
ATTTATAAAATATAATATAAAATTATTTTGTAGCTATCAATAAATGTCATATTAAACTCGACAATAACATGTCAAAAATGTTACTAAAGCATCATATCTTTAGTAACATGGGCTGTCATAGCATACTCATTAGTGTTACCATTCCTATTTAATAACACTTATCACCTGTTACTATATGTTATTTTTGTTGTAGTGAATCCTGTTTTTCATAGTAGAACCAAGTATATTGAAATTAAGCACCACTTTGCTCGAAAGCTATTAAGCAAAAGAAAAGGTTGAATTAAAAAGTTATAGGACTGATTAATAAGTTGCAAATCTTTTCACCATATCACAGAAGGTGCATTAAGAATATTGTGCTCAGTTGGGACTCTCCAAATTTGAATGAAGGGGAGTGTTGGAAGACTAAATTCAAATTTTTAGGAGTATTTCTATTAACAACAAATAAGGTGGAACATTTTCGGCCATTGTATCTCCAGATTGTTAGCTTAGGCGTTGAGAGTTTTTTGCTCTAACAAAACTTTTATCAGAAACAGCTTTACTCTTGGTTCATGTACTATGGTTTGGAGTTCAAAAAAATAAGCCATTGTGGCTCTTTCATCAGGTAGTATGGATAAGAAAAATCTTGTGTGACTTGGGTTATGAGTAAATTGGAGCAACATATTTGGTCTGTGATAGCAAATTAGCAGCATTGTTTGCAAAGAATCATGTTTTTCACAGTAGAACCAAGTATATTGAAATTAAGCACCACTTTATTCAAAAGCTATTAAGGAAAGGAGAAGTTTAATTGAAAAGTTGCAGAATTGATCAACAAGTTGCAAATCTTTTCACCATATCACAGAAGAAGCTTGAAGAATATTGTGCTCAGTTGGGACTCTCCAAATTCAAATGAAGGGGAATGTTAGAAGACTTAATTTGAAATTTTAGGAGTAATTTTATTATTCTATTATTAATAAATAAGGTGGAAGATTTTCAGTTGTTGTATCTCCTGATTGTTAGCTTAGACGTTAACAAACTTTTATCAGAAACTACTTTACTTTTGATTCATGTATTATGGCCTAGAGTTCAAAAAAGTAAGTCATCGTGGCTCTTTCATTAGGCAATATGGTTAAGAAGAATCCTGTGTGACTTTGGTCATGAGTAAAGTGCAGCAACATATTTGGTTTGGGATAACAAATCTGCAGTATTGTTGGTGAAGAAACATGTTTTTCACAGTAGCGCCAAGTATATTGAAATTAAGTACCACGAAAGCTATTAAGCAAATGATAAGTTCAATTGAAAAGCTACAGAACTGATTAACAAGTTGCAAATCTTTTCACCATATCACAGAAGAAGCATGAAGAATATTGTGCTCAGTTGGGACTCTCCAAATTTGAATGAAAGGGGAATGTTGGAAGACAATATTGAAATTTTTAGTAGTATTTTTGTTATTCTATTAACAACAAATAAGATAGAAGATTTTCGGTCGCCGTATCTCCTGATTGTTAGCTTAGACATTGAGAGTTCTTAGCTTTAACAAACTTTTTATCAGAAACTGCTTTAGTCTTGGTTTATGTATTATGGCCTGGAGTTCAGAATAGTAAATCATCATGGCTCTATGATCAGGCAGTGTGGTTAACAAGAATACTGTGTGACTTGAGTCATGAGTAAAGCGAAGCAACATATTTGGTTTGTGATAGCAAATCTGCAGTATTGTTGGCAAAGAATCTTGTTTTTCACAGTACAACCAAATATATTAAAATTAAGTACCACTTTATTCGAAAGCTATTAAGTAAAGAAGAAATTCAATTAAAATTTGCAGAACTGATCAATAAGTTGCAAATCATTTCACCATGTCACATATGAAGTATGAAGAATATTATGCTCAGTTGGGACTCTCCAAATTCCAATGAAGGCGGAATATTGGAAGACTTAATTCAAATTTTTAGGAGTATTTTTGTTATTCTATTATCAACAAATAAGGTGGAAGATTTTCGGTCGTTGTATTTCCTGATTATTAGCTTAGACGTTGAGGGTTTTTAGCTCTAACAAACTTTTATCAGAAACTGCTTTACTCTTAGTTCATGTATTACGGTCTGGAGCTTAAAAAAATAAGCCATCATGGCTCTTTCATCAGGCAGTGTGGTTAAGAAGAATCCTGTGTGACTTGGGTTATGAGTAAAGTGGAGCAACATATTTGGTCTGTGATAGCAAATCTATAGTATTGTTTGCAATGAATCCTATTTTTTGTAATATAACTAACTATATTGAAATTAAGCACCACTTTATTCAAAAGCAATTAAGCAAAGGAGAAGTTCAATTAAAAAGTTGCATAATTGATCAACAAGTTGCAAATCTTTTCACCAAATCACAGAAGAAGCATAAAGAATATTGTGCTCAGTTGGGACTCTCTAAGTTCAAATGAAGGAGGAATGTTGGAAGACTTAAGTCGAATTTTTAGGAGTATTTTTGTTATTCTATTAACAACAAATAAGATGGAAAATTTTCGGCCATTGTATCTCCTGATTGTAAGCTTAGACGTTGAGAGTGTTTATCTTTTATAAACTTTTATCAAAAACTGCTTTACTTTTGGTTCATGTATTATGGCTTGTAATTGAAAAAAGTAAGCCATCATGGGACTTTCATAAGGCAATATGGTTAAGAAGAATCCTGTGTGACTTGGGTCATGAGTTAAATGGAGCAATGTATTTGATCTGTGATAGCAAATATGCAGTATTATTGGCAAAGAATCCTGTTTTTCATAGTAAAACCAAGTATATTGAAATTAAACACCACTTTATTCGAAAGCTATTAAGAAGGAAGAAGTTCAATTGAAAAGTTGCAGAACTGATTAATAAGTTGCAAATCTTTTCACCATATCACAAAAGAAGCATAAAGAATATTGTTCTCAATTATGACTCTCCAAATTAGAATGATGGGGGAATGTTGGAAGACTTAATTCAAAATTTTAGGAGTATTTTTGTTTTTCTATTAACAACAAATGGTGGAAGATTTTCGGTCATTGTATCTCCTAATTGTTAGCTTAGACATTTAGAGTTTTTAGCTTTAATAAATTTTTTATCAGAAACTACTTTACTCTTAGTTCATGTATTATGGCCTGGAGTTCAAAAAAGTAAGCCATCGTGGGTCTTACATCAAGCAGTGTGGTTAGGAAGAATCCTATGTGACTTGGGTCATGAGTAAAGTACTGGAGTTGGTCTGTGATAGCAAATCTACAGTATTGTTGGCAAAGAATCCTATTTTTCACAGTAGAACCAAATACATTGAAATTAAGCACCACTTTATCCAAAAGCTATTAAGCAAAGGAGAAGTTCAATTGAAAAGTTGCAGAAGTGATCAACAAGTTGCAAATCTTTTCACCATATCACAGAAGAAGAATGAAGAAAATTTTGCTCAGATGGGACTCTCCAAATTTGAATGAAGGGGAATGTTAGAAGACTTAATTCTAATTTTAGGAGTATTTTTTTTATTCTATTAACAACAAAAGATGGAAAATTTTCGGTCATTGTATCTCCTAATTGTTAGTTTAGACGTTAAGAGGTTTTAGTTATAACAAACTTTTATCATAAACTACTTTACTCTTGGCACATGTATTATGGCCTAGATTTAAAATAAAAAAAGTCATCGTGGCTCTTTCATCAGGCAATATGGTTATGAAGAGTCCTGTGTGACTTGGGTCATGAATAAAGTGGAGCAAGATATTTGCTCTATGATCATAGAGCAAATCTGCAGTATTGTTGGCAAAGAATCATGTTTTCCACAGTAGAACCAAGTATATTGAAAGTATGCATTACTTTATTTGAAAGCTATTAAGTAAAGGAGAAGTTTAATTGAAAAGTTGCATAATTGATCAACAAGTTGCAAATCTTTTTACCATATCACGGAAGAAGCATGAAGAATATTGTGCTCTGTTAGGACTCTCCAAATTCGAATGAAGGGAAAATATTGGAAGACTTAATTTGAATTTTTAGGAATATTTTGTTATTCTATTAACAACAAATAAGGTGGAAGATTTTTAGCCGTTGTATCATTTGATTATTAGCTTAGACGTTGAGAGTTTTCAACTCTAACACACTTTTCTGCCTTAATAAATTTTTGTTGAATGTACATCCTAAGTATATGCTATCTTTCTACTTCAATAAAACATATATACAACAGCTACAATCAACGTCTATCTTCATCAATGTCCTTTTAATTTCTCCAACAAATATGGTGTTAGTTGCATTGTTGAACTTGGTTGAAATGCATTGAATTGGGTTATTATGTTCCTCCTCCTCCTCCTCCTCTTCATCAATTTCCTCATAATTTCTCCAACACATATGGTGTAAGTGGCATTGGTGAACTGTGACATGCATTGAATTGGGTTTTTATCCTCTTCTTCTTCAGCTTCTTCGACTTCTTCGAAAGAGGATGAGTCATAGGTGGGCTCATTGAATTGAATTTAGTTGGACATTTAGGGCGTCAGGCTTTAGGTAGGCACGTCAGATTTATCAGAGTGGAGCCGATCACTCATGACTTTGTGTCCAATCAGCCCGTGATATTCACGTCCTTAGAGCTCGCGTCATCCTCTTACTTTAATCTTTGATGGTGTCCCAAGCTGTGATTCGGGGTAGACAGAAGAGTGGCAGCTAGCAACTCACCCGCGGCGATTCATACACTCTCAACTCCGTCGGGTTCTCCCACACGCGCCACAACTTGACCGACTTGTCTAAACTTCCGCTGTACAATATCCACCGTTCATTTCCCTTATCATCAGACTCGCTATCTTCTTCTACGGCCAGGCACTTAACTGGCCCACTGTGACCAGTAAGGACGGTTAGGCAAGTGTGGACGCCACCTACCTCTGTACGCCACACACATATGCTTTTATCGGCTGACCCGCTGAACACCAAATTTCCGGCGGTGGCTAGACAAAGGACGGCCAACTTGTGTCCCCGAAGGATTCCACCGTGCGATAAGTGCTTCCCATGTTCCCAGAAATTCACCAAACCGTTTGAGGAACCACAGTAAAGCACGGCGCCTCTTTCATTCACCGCCAAAGCCGTGACAGCGCTTTGTTGTTTCAGTAACGTTTGTACCAAGAAATGCTTTGTTCCTCTCCCTTGCAGCTCCCTTTTCCAAGCTTTCACTGTTCCATCGGCTGAGCCTGTGAAGACCAGGGATTGAAAGCCAGCAGCTACTGAGTTTATTGCATCTTCGTGAGCGTGGACCGACTCCAGGCATTTGTAGTCTGAAACTCTCCATACTTTCAGGGTTTTATCCCATGAACCTGAGTATAGTAACCCCGCGTCTTCGTTCAAGCTGAGGCATGAAACTGCATCGAAATGTTTGATGCGTAAAACGTTGCGATGTCTGCGAACTTCTACGTAGTTCTTGGGGTTGACTGAGCTTTTGATGTAATCTTTGAACGTGGGCAGGCTTCCAATTTGCTTGTAAACTCTAGGGTTCTTGGAAGATATCTTCCAGACTCTAATCTTCCCATCTTGATGACCGGTGAAAATCTTGTTCCCACGTATAACAATGGCTTTAACTAATCCACTGTTGGACTTAAACCCCGTGAACTCTTTCAGATTCTTCCATACACGTATGTTCTTGCTGTCTGAGCCAGTGTAGAGGAGATCGCCAGACGCAGCCACAGAGTAAACGTGGCCTTCTTCACGAACAATGGATCCAATAAGTCCATAGTTAGTGAACTTACCTTTCACAGGTGATGGTATTATCCACGGAGATTGTGCGTACGGTGAAGGTTGGTTCCAAGGGGACGAAAAGTTAGGTGATAATTCACCAGTAGGGGTTGGCGTTGTGCTATGATTATTACAATACAATCTGGGATTCATAGCAGAGTGACTATTGCAATTGTTATCGTCCTCTCGTCTGGGAAATATCGCAGCTTCTGAGTGTAAAAGGGCATTCAACGTGGGCCTGTGTGGACGCGAGTTAGTTTCTGCAACCATTTCATGTACAAAAAAGCTATCCACCAACAACAACTCAGAAAAGAGCAAACATGGAGCTTTCGATGAAATGGGCTTTTGAATGAGAAGAAGAAGAAGAAGTTGATGATGGTGATAAATAGAATTAAAAAGTCTTGAACGAGTTTTGGTTGCAGAGAATTGGAAAGGTTAGAAAGGAGCAGAGGTGTATATATATACGAAGAGTAAGTGACGAAGGGACAAAGGTTGGTGATCCATGGATGATGTAACCCAACACGTGTAGAGACAACAACGTAATCATTCCAAACCGGGAAACTGGTTTTTGCCAGTAACCAAGAAACTAGTACTAAAAAAAGATAAAATTCACCGTGTTGTGCTTTGCGTTCTTCGTTTAGGATTTACACGTTACTCTATTATGGGAAATTATCACGTTGAGGGTTTGCTTTCTAAAAGGAAACTTGTTTCACAAGGACAAAAACAGCTGCTTTCACATTTTGTTTCACGAAACTACGTCCATACTTCCTGGCAAAGGAAGGATTTGACCTCGGACTTGGTCAAAAACTGGAATATGAATAGTTTTTGACCACTATCCGAAGTCCTATCTTATTCTTTTTTGGTGCCATTTGGTCTTTTTTTTTTTTTTTTTTATTACATTAGGTATCTCGACTTAGTTGGACTAATCCTAAGCCCCTAAGACCCCACCCCAAGAGCCCTATAGGAGGTAAACCTGGAACTCCAAGATCCCTCAGATTCCTACGTAGCCTGTACACTTCTGCGCACAAGGAGTCTTTACATACTTGATTGTTCAACTGATGATTGATCGCTGGCTCCCCCCAACTCAGCATCAGGTTCCCATCAGCCCCCAAGTTTCCGAGTAGCTCCAACTCCCACACTGCGGCTGGAAGCGAGACGTCCGTAATTGATCCGATCAAGAAGTTTTGCCCAGGAGGCTAGAGGATCATCAATAGGAACAATTCCTATTTCTCCTCCTTTGGCGTGACTCGAACTCAAGATCTCCTGGAAGGGAGAGCCTTAAGTGAGGAGCTTTGATCACTCAAATCACTCCTACTTGTCGCCATTTGGTCTTCTTGGTAGGTAAAGTTGTTCAAGCTATGTTTGTTTTATCAAGTTCTCTCTGTCTACTTTTAACGTTTGACGACTTATCTTAACGTTCTAATCATCTCGACTGTAATATGACCGTTACAGTGGAGTTCAGATTCGTTGTCTAATATTATGGTGTCTTATTGTGTCCAATAAATCTTAGTCATTTATTTATGTGGGTCCTGTATAAATGTCACGTGGGTCCCGTAAAATAAATGATTGAGATTTCATGAGACAGAATAAGACAGTAATATTAGACAAATGATCTTATCTCGTTAGAGTGATGATAATTGTTATAAATGCTATTATCTTAAAACTCATCACTGCCGTTGGAACAGTCGACTATTAGTGGCGACGTGCATTTTCAGCTTCTAAGCATGTATATATGTAATGTCGTTTAGGTTATCTTCAAGCCATATAAGCAAGGCCTAATCTCATTATTTCGGTTATGTTTTCGTAAAACCATACAAATCGTTGTAGAGTTTGGAAAGTTCAAATCTATAGCATATTTTGGTAATCTATAAATTATGATATTAATGTAGATAATCTAACACTTGTCCTCGTGAGAGAGTCGCCATAGAAATGGCACCATGCTTCACATCACAAATGCAAACCTTTTGCAATGGTGGCAAGCATGAAAGTCCTTTGATAACAACGTTAATTGTTTCTATCCCTTTAATTAATCCATCTTTTTCCCAGTTTGTGCTTTTTGGTATCCATTTTCCAACCTCTATCAAGTAGCTTCTAATGCTAGTCATTGTCCATAATTATAGCTTCTAATCAAAGATTAGGGAGCCTAAATCTGCCAAGTTGATGACAATTTAATGTGTAGTCTTTTTTTTTTTTTTGTTCACGAGATGTTTTAGAAGAGGCTCAATTATAAGAAAACACTTTTAAGTCATCCACAACCAGATTAATCCTCGTTCGAACCGGATAGGTCCCTTGTGAGAGACAAAACTCTGTCTCCAAATTTTAAACGGCTACATATATGAGGGAATTTCGAACCCGCAACCATCAATGACTTATCCTTTTGGATTTCAAGATTAGATAATATGATTGCTCATTCCCACACAAAGGTGGCCATGTTTTATCCTAATCCAATGTTCTAGAGTTCTACTCCTTTTTTTCTTAGTAATGCACTTGATTATAATGTTTCCAATCCTAGCACGAGACTTTAGTTTGGTTAATATTGAGTAGACTTGTTTTGGTCTGGGTTAGCAAGTCTGTGATTTGGTTATTTGTACGTAATGTTAGCTAAATGAAAGTTTTATTCTCAAAAAAATATTTTTTTAGTTAAATCAAAAGTTACTCTCACAAGTTTGGTTCATTTTAAATTATATAGAAACTAATAATATTTTTTTCTACATTGAGAGTGAAATAATTAAGTGATAGTGGATTATCCTTATAGCTTGTGGTGCATTATTAGGGTAAAAGATATAGAAGTCTCACGTAGTTAAAGAAAACTTTAGAAAGATTTTCTGACATTTACAATTTAAAAAAAACTCATTTTTCCTTACTTTTACACTTCAATTAAAAAATAACGACCACATATATATAGTATGAATATCAAAAGAGGGTTAAACAAATATTATTTACATAATAGATCAATCAAATTTTTAAACTCAAATCAAACTAATTAAATATAGCTAAAATCAATAATTTATTATAATTATCGTAAATTATTAATTTAAGTTGATTTTAATTGGTTCAAATTGAGCTTAATAACTGAGTTAAGTTACCATATCAGTGACATTTGATTAGTTCATGTCTAATATTCATACTCTACATATTTCGTTATTGTTTTTTTTATCAAAATTTAAGACTAATTATTTTTAAAGAATTAAAATTGGAATAAATTTTTCAATAATTTTGAAGATTAAGGGCTTTTAAAATTTTTCTCTTATACTACATAGATCTTTTTATCTTGTATTATTAATATAAAAGGCAAATGATATAAGAATCATTTTGGCGTAAAATTAGACTCAAGTATCTATTAAATTATATTAGTAATCGAATTCTAGGTTTCGTCCAATATTGTTTTCGGGCATTAGATCGAAACTCCTCCTTTTTATTCTATTTGAGCATGTAATTTTGCTTAAATATGGCTTAAATAATTTGTTTCTCATGTATAATTACAAGGAGTGAAAAGAATACAAATTGAAATTAAGTTGCTGACCCTTGAATTCTTAGCATATTGAAAATCCTTGTTTGAAAATTCAATTCAAAAACAGAAAAGTGAAGGTACGAGTACAAATAAGCAGAGCAGAACGAAGAAACCATAATGTTGGTTAACCACACGACATGTACTTGTACCAGAAAGTCTCGAGCCATTTGTTCAATAAAATAAATGCAAAAAAGAAAAATGTCAACGCCGCCTAATTGACCGTCCATATCTCAGTTAACGGCCACGTAACAGTTTCCTTTCCCCCCAGCCTAATTGTTATCTACTTTTGTGCCACGTAAGCTTGGATTAGATCAAACACCACCAATACATACCTCACACGCGTCCGATTACGTCACAGTATCTGGTTTTGGATTATTGGCAATATTGTTTTCTACACAGAGAGAGATACAGATCCAACACGTGTATCAAGAAGGGGATCAGTGTACTGATAGTCTGGCTTCCTTAGCAGCTCACTCCCCAGCAGGCTTTCGGACTCTTCAGGAGTCCCCGACTCTGATCCAGATTTCTCTGTCTCGGACCAACAAAGATTTTTGTATCGCAGATCTCTACGTCAATTAGGCTAGATTTCATGTTTTTTCCTTTGTAAAAAAAAACAATATTGTTTTCAAATATGTTTATTAACATGTTAGAATGTTAGTTTTGAATTTGGCTACAAGGATGTGAATAGCTATTTTTTTAAAATCAGTCATAAATTAAATTAATAAAATAAAAAATTTAAGATTTGAAGTTTAATCATTATTAAAATGTTATAGAACCGATATGTACTAAAAATTAAATAAAATTGAAGTATTTAAAATAAGATTGAAGAAGAATTGCGACGATGTTTAATCGAAAAAAGAGATTGTTAAATAAAAACTACTGGTTTAATTTGGCTCTTAAAAATCGATTATTTTGTAAAATTGATATATAATTAGAATTAAATAAAATTTAAAATTTAAAATATAGTTAAAAAAAGACTATCTTGAGCATTAAAAAAGTTGGAGTTTCATTAAAGAAGGAATTATTAAAAGAAAATTAATTGGTTTATTATAATTCATTAAAATTGGTTTTTTAATGAAAATTGACGAGTTAATTAATAAACAAACTAATTTTTAATAAGAATTACTAAGATAAATCAATTCAGAAAATTGATTGATTCAAATATTTTGTAGTTAAATCAGTTAAATCGGTTAAATCGGTTCGATTTTTCAATCATTAATAAATAATTAGATGAATGAAATTGAAGTTTTGATATGATGGTGAAGATAATTTCAACTTGGAATGAACGAGAGAAGATGATATTTCTTGTTAATTAAATAGATTATCCTTAGAGATAAGTTGGAAAAGCCATCGAACAAGGTACTTGATATGAGCAAAATATGCTTAAGTGGATCAATACATGTAACCCCATGTTCAGTGTATCCAAATTTTAGCTCATGCATTTCAATGTTTCACATGACCAAGAAACCTCATTGATGGGGATGGGCCATGACTCGTCATCTTCAATGGAAGCTGTAAACGATACTTTGAATCAGATTTCAATCATTTAACGTTGGTGAAAGTTTATGGCAAGTTTCGAGAGCAACCCTTTTTAACAACAAAAGTACTTAATCGCAACGAATTACAACAATAAAACTTATTGTAACTACAATGTTGTGGTAAAATTAATAATTATAATTTAAAATTTGAGTTAATATTAATATTAGTTCTAATGATATTTAAAATTTTTTTTTTCACTTTTTCTATATTGTATGGAAAAGTTTTCATGTAATCATATCATCATATCATCACTTAAAAACTTAAGGTTAAACCGATAAGACCAAAAATTTAAGATTTAAAATATTCAACTGATATATTAAACCGGTTAAAAATTATATAAAGTTGATGAATTTGAAAAATGATCGAAGCAGAATCTCTTTAGTCATTCAAAATTTTAAAGTTTAATTAAAAAATAAGATAGTGAAATGAAAATTAAATAGTTTATAAAAACTAATTAATTTACGAAAATTGGTCGATTAATTAATAAACTAATCGTTCTTAATAACAAAAATTATTAAACTAAATCAAACAGAAAAGTTGGTCAGTTTAAAGTTTTCACTATTAAATCAACTATATCAGTTCAATTTTAAATCAGGCCACTTGGCATTTGAATAAGGAGTTTAGTTACAATTCCTCTAATGACCCAAAACCCTTAGAGAATATTATATTCTTCTTTTTTTTTAAATCATAGAATATTATATTCTTAAATCTCCAATATCTTCTCTAGAGTGATGAAGATATACCAAATACTAAAGTTAATAAAACGACGTGTCAAATGAAGGGCTTACTGTTATCAAATCACACCTAATGAGGGGGCATAGCATGTAATGTCACTCTCAATTGTTAGATGGAAAGTATGGTCATGGACACTTGTCCAAAATCCAAAGTGTTTTCTCAAACGTATGGAAGTCGATACCCATTTTATATTTGTTTGAAGACAACATTATCAAAGCTAAAAGTCACCCTTAAAAAAAGGGTCATTGAGACTCTAATCAAATTGGATGTAACACGTAATTAGTAATTGGTTTTTTTATAATTGTTGAGTAACCTACTTAATCAGTGTACATGGCAAGTGTTAATTAGGGTTTAATTTAGCATCTTCCATGACTATACTATCGTAATAAATTATGTTGCGTGATTTATTTGGTCGTTAACTAGGAGGTATTTGTTTCGAATTAGTATTTCAACTATTTTGGTGGGAGAGTTATGGCCCATTCAAGATGGTTTGATTTTTGTGTGAGATCACAGTTTTTGGCAAGTCGTGGTAGAATCTGATCGCATAGAGGCGATAAAGATGGTGACTTGTGATGTTACCTCTTCACATCCCCTATCTGTTTTGGTTGTGGATATTAAGTTTTATTCGTAAGGAATTGGATTTGTTCTATTAGGCATGTGCTTCGCGAAGATAATTTTGTAGTAGATTGTGTAGTAGATTGTCTGGCTAAATTAGGTCATGACATTTTTTCAACTATTCAGGTTTAGGACAATAATCATGAAACCATCTCCTTGATTATATAGGCTAATGCCTGTAGTATTTCTTTTATGTGATAGTTTTAGTTTTTTCTTATTTGTAACCAAAAAAAAAAACCCTAAGTTATTGTACTATAGGATTAAGGAATGCAAATACTTGTCTGTTTACCATCAAACATGCATGCAGCTGTTTATGTTACCCAGCATGGTTTTTAAGATTGTTTAGAACATAGTTTATTACAACAATCTCTTAACTGATCTCACAAGAAACAGGACTTTTGAATCATTCTGTGCAGTTTCGATGTCTATCACAAGATCTGTCAGGAGATCAAGAAACAAACTTCTCAGCTAAACATACTAATGACTATGTGATCGCTTTTGCTTCACCAGATAAGTAAGAAAAGTGAAGGTGGCAGTTCTTTGTTGATACTTTAGTTTCAACATTAAAGAATTGCTGCTTTCTAACATATTAAAATGGAAGATGATTAAGGAAGGGCACAAGTGTTCTCTTTAAGAATGAAATTATTTAAAAATTCAAATTATTGTAATTTAAGTTTAAGATAACGTAAGCACACCGAAAACGTGTTTATATGAATCATGCACAAAATAATTCGGAATAATTAACTAAAACTTTTTAAGACATTTGTCACTTTAAGAGATAATTAAGAGTTACAAGTATCACTTTATTTTTTAAAAATAGAAAATACAAAAAAATCTCCATCGATAACATTCTGATTAAGAAAGTGAATATGATATTATAATTTTAAATAATTAATAAAATAATATGATTGCATGTAAGCATATTTAAATGAATAATGCACAGAAGTTATTGAAAATGATTAACTAAAAATTTATCAAAATAATTATTGAGTTTGATAAATTAGGTCATTCATTTTATGAAATGAAAAAATACAAAAGAAACTTAATTAAAAGCCGTCTCCTTTTGCATTCTAGTTAAGAAGGTGGCATGATATAGTCGATAAAACAAACCAAGAAACTAGTGGTTTTCCTACTGGATGAACTAGGTTTATACATAGGAAGAAGAGTAATAAAAAAGTTTATTTGTTAATGGCTACTTCAGACCAGAACGTGGGATGATATTAGGAAATTATTATTTGATATGTATCTTGATTGTAAATAGGATATATTCTGTTAATATTAGTTAGCCGATTTTATCTCCTATTTCTTAGGAGTTGATTGATTCTTTGTATTGTATTTAACTCTGTAAACGTCAATGAAGAAAAGATATTCCATTCCAACTCTGATTCTTATTCTTCTCATGGTATCAGAGCACCGATCTTGGTGCTCTTGAATATCAAAGCTTCCGCCACCCTTCTTCATTATTTCGACATGTCGGACTCATCCAAATCCGGCTTCAAAGCCTCGGATGTCGATCCGTCGCATCCTTATTACATTCACCACTCCGATCAACCAGGGTATTCTCTTGTTCCAATCAAATTAAATGGGACAAATTACCAGTCCTGGAGCAAATCGGTTATGCATGCCCTTATTGCCAAAAAGAAGATTGGCTTCGTTAATGGCACGATAGAAGAACCATCTCAAGATGCAAATCCAGAAGAATTTGAACTTTGGAACCAGTGTAACAGTATGATACTGTCTTGGTTAACCCATTCGGTTGAAGCAGACATCGCCGAAGGTATTATTCACGCTAAGACGGCTCATCAGGTATGGGTTGATCTCCGCGATCAATTCTCGCAGAAGAATGCCCCGGCAATTTTCCAGATCCAGAAGTCGATAGCCATGATGTCGCAGGGAACCATGACTCTGTCGGCATACTTCACCAAACTCAAGGCCCTCTGGGACGAGCTAGAGGCATATCGCGCGCCATTCAGTTGTAATCAACGTCAAATACATGTTGATCAACGGGAAGAAGACAAGTTGATGCAGTTGCTCATGGGTCTCAACGAATCATATAAAACGGTGAGATCCAACATATTGATGATGACTCCATTGCCCAATGTGCGACAAGCTTA
>JANVCQ010000112.1:53143-68903 GCA_025531925.1 Erythroxylum plowmanianum | reverse complement strand
ATGCAATAATTATATTTAATTATATATAATATTAATAATATTAAAAAATACAAAAATATACCAAAAAATAAAAAAATAAAAATTTTATTGAACCAGTGGTCGGACTGGTCAAATCGGACCGGTCTGACTGGTCAAACCGGACCGGTCTGACCGGTCAATTGACCAGTTTTGACCTATTCTCACTGATTCAATTGAGAACCGATTTTTAAGGGTGAACCGGACCGGATAGCCAACCGATCACTGATCGAACCGGTCAGACCAGCTGGTCCGTTCCAGTTTTCAAAACAAAACCATTTACACATCATCAAGTCTAATTTAACAACAATAACAACAATTCAATAAAAATTTTACTGATACACGAAGTTTAGAGACAACTTTACTCTATCAAAGATTATTTATAATAGATCATAAAATGACTTCAGGCCTAATTCATACCGGGCAAAAGCAAAACCTATCGAGCCCATCAGCATAGAATGACTTGGGCCATGGGTCTTGGTACTTCCAAGCTGATTTTTCATCCAAATTCTGAAGTTAATTAAATGTTTTAAATGGAGTTCAGACATGAAGCAACAAAGTCATGTTGATTATTTAAGGCATGGCCATCCTATGTATCAATTATTAAATATTTCTATAAAAAATGCTATAACAGCTTATTCTTTGAATCAATCCCCTTAGTCAAAAGTGTGGTTAAATACATTACTATTTATGTGATTTGGCTATTTCTGTTTCAGTTTTCATATTATTATTTAATTATATCATAACCACTTTTAACTTATTTATTTAATTTTTAAATATTTTCCCCAAATGATATAGTATTAAAATTTTTTCAATACAACGTCCTTTTGAAATTATGAATAAAAAATAAAAAATAATGACAAAATTGTATAATAATTACATAATAATACACAAAATCAAATGGTAATTTTTAAAATACAAAGATTAAAATAAAGAAACATAAACCACAGAAGTTAATGTAATTAACCCTTAAAAAGGTTCATATCCACCTTATATTATATAGTTGTTCAACAAAGACAAGGTGGAAATTCTTCCATTATGATCAAACCCCAGTCGTTGGAAAGAATTATATAATAATTAAATAATACTACAAAAAACTAAATGATAATATAATAGAAGTTAATATAATAATTAACCCTTAAAAATATAATTTCCATAACCAAAAAAGTTCATGTCCACCTTATCTTATCTTTGCTTGGTCAAGACTCAAGAGGATACTATATCTGTGGGCAGCATGCAGACATCTCCAAACCACCAAGGTCCCAATTCACTTCTTTATGCAAGTCTGCGACAACGGTCAAACTAGGTTGATCTCTTTGACTTTGACCCTCTATGTTCCAAAAACATAAATTGACGATAAGATTGTCCTACCTTAATGAAGTATATACTCAATTTGCTCCTAATTGAAGGTGGCATAAACTTAAATTAGGTCAACTTTGATCAACATTAGACATAGTTTTGGATGTATAGACGATGTTGCGTGTATTGTTATAACAGATTAAATATTTATATTAAAACAACTATATAAATTTATTTTAATGTAATCTAATGATTCATATTTATTGATTTTTATATAATTACCAGAAAAAAGATAGAGATTTATAGGCTGAAAATAAATTTAAGAATGATGTAAACAATTATGTTTGAATTAAAAATATTCATTTTATCAATTGTGAGTTAACGTTTTTTGATAACTTTTGAAATAAACCTTACACTACAAGAAAAAGGTCGTTTACTGACAGAAATTACCGACGGAAAAAATTAATAAACCGTTGGTATTAAAATTTAACAACGGTATTCATCGACAAAAAATGCGTCATGAAATTGATTGTCGGTAAATTTACCGACGGAATCTTGTATCTATCAATATATTTACCGATAGAAAAAATTCTTACTTTCGGTAAATATACAGACAGTTATGAGAATCTATCGGTGAATCTACAGTAAAAATGTAAACATTTTCCGATGGTTTATGACAAACCGTTGGTAAATATGACTCAATAAACTGACGGTGAATTAAAATTCCGTCGGTAAGTCTAAGGTGAATATGTGCATTTTTTCTGACGGCGAAATAATAAATGTCAATAAATATAACTCAATTTACTAGTGGAAACTAAATTCCGTCGGTAAGTACTATAAATATTTTGTGACGATTTATCATAAACTGTCGGTAATGACTCTACAGTATTAAATTTTTTTTTTAAAATCCCGACATTAAATTTTATTTCATAATCTTATGATTAATGCATAATTTCAATACCTATAAATTATATGTGCATAATTTTTTGATTTGTTTATATATTTAATTTGTTTAAACAGAAAATTAATTGATCATATAAAGTTAAAATTTTCTTCATTGATAATAAAAAGATTAAATTGTACATAAATTCAAACCAAATTACTATTACAATCCTATTGTCCTGATGAGCGCGGATGGTCTGAGTCTCTACCCCTCCCCTTCAGTTGCTCCATGTCATTTTGGAGCTTAGTCATGTACTCTATTGTTTGTTGCAACTGACTTATCAATGTCTGCACTGTGCTCTCAAGCTGATGAATAAGTTCCATTGTCGACCGTCTACTTGATGCTGCTGTACTAGACGTAGAGGAGTGCGAAGAACATGTGTTCACAAATGAGCCTAGCCTGAAGATCCTTCCACGACTGTCCCTACCACCCATCATATCAAAATATGCCTGACTCTCATCACAGTTTGTTCTTCCTGAGACTGTTGCTGAATTATTTCTTGTATTTGGTTCTATTAGGAGGCAATACTTATATTAGTAAGTGATAATTATTAAGAATGAATATTAAAGCATAAATTTCACATACATTCAGTTCTTTACATCAGCTATTGACAAATGTCATACCGTCATACTTCTTAGTATGAGTATGTAAAAACAACTGATTGGGCGTAGGCCTTATGCCCATAGACTTTTCCTGCATAACAATAAAATGTTCTAAGTTAAACTAGGATTTATAAAAATTTGGGCAGAGTCTCCTCTATTTTTATGATATTATCCCCTGTTGAACAAGGAAAATAACTTAACAAAGCCATATGACACTAGACATTTGTACCATGATCATTATCCATAATACACATATTTTCATTTCAACATTCACACATCAATTTAAATTGAAATACAGCAAAGTAAAAAATTAGAATATAAGTGTAATATTTAAATACTTACAAGTCTCTCTGCATGATCGTGGTGGATAATTGATTCTCTCGTGTGAATGGGAAGACTTCTCCCCTTGGGCCTCCACGTCTGTTGGTCAAGTTATGACCTGAGATGAACATTGTCTTAAGTGATGTCTAATACTTCTGCCAATGACTCCATACGCTCTCAGAAAAATAAGACAGTCGTACATCAACCTTGTGTATCGCACTAAGAAAATCGCGATAATGTGTATGAGCTCGCTTCTCCCATACTTTATGTATGACCCCATTGATACCAGAATTCCAGTAAAATTATTTCTGAAATTAAAAGAAAAAATTTGATAATTTATAATCTAATAATATTTATGTAATTAATGTATACAAATAAATGAAAAAGGAAAAATATTTGCATATTGTACATTAAACTCCTGAAAGTAAAATGCCTTTGTGGCCTAAGAGATCTTCTTCCATACATAACCCTCAGGATCAATCCTCTCCTTAAATGTAGATGTCATATTTCTGAAACACGGTCTAGAAGAAATCAACCTAATATAAGAATAAATAATTTTATACCAAATGGAAAATTTAAACCTATAACTTAGTTATAAACATATATAGTGTTTCATGCGATTTCACTTACAGATTATTAACTATTATTATATACTTTCTTCTATCAGGTCCTTCAGCTCCAGGCTGGCAGTTGTCTCCTTCATCCGCTATAGGGGTAGTGGATGATGCATGAGTGGTAGATGGTGAAACATCAGGAGCAGCAGGTGATGCTTCATCTACAACTGTAGGCCCTGGAGGTGGAGGTGGTGATTCAATTGCAGCTAGAGACTGTGATGGTCCACCTTTATAGTAAGTCCCTCCAAACATGCATCTGAACCTAAGCCGCATTACATCACGTTATCTCTTTGGTCCCATATTTTTACCTGAAATTCATTGTTTATTGAATTTTCTAGAAATATAAGAATATGAATTTTAATCCAATATTTTACACAATATATGCAAAAGGAAATAAGGTGATTTGTTGAATATCATATTAAAGTACAAACTTTGAATTCAATTATGAGAATAGTTGTTACAGTCATAGAACAATAATATAATTAGTTTAAAGCTGAGTCTAGTGTATTGCAGAGATAAATCACAATGATATAATTATTTTCTTGGATTCCAAGTGACATGAGAGTCAGTAAAGGTAAATGAGTCCTCGATAAATGGATTCTCGAGAAGGGTCTTGGCATGCTCGAATGCACTAATGGAAACATTGAAAGTTCTTCCCTCACATGTAAGGTTTTAAACACCTTTTTGCAACAACGTTTCTGCTATTGCTAAACTTGTAGATGAAATGGTACAAAACCGTTTACCTACAACACAATTAGTATAGAACTTGCATATTGTCAGAGATACTCGTTAAACGAACTTACCCTGAAAACTCATACGTACGTGAATGTCCAGATAAGATCTGTGGAATTGCCAACTTTTCCAAAGCAACTGATTTCGTTAACCCTTTATCGACTATTGTGACATTGCTCCCGCCTCCATCGACATACATGTCATCTTTGAGATTTAAGAAAGCTTAAAACAACATGTAGTATATACCATCAAATGTGAATATATATAATAGCTTCATAAAAGGAAATAAGATGTACATAATAAGGAAAGTGACAATGTTCAGATAATACAATACACCTTGAAGCAGAAGATCGGCTATGGAAGGCAAACGATCATTATTGAAAGAAGTGGAGATTTTTGCTACATTGTTTATTCCTTTGGCAGGGACAATTTTGCCACATTTCTCCCAACAGAATGAATTACTACCATTCATAACTAGATGCCATGTTGACATTCCTTGATTAAGAATTTGAATTAATTATTTGACACAATATATTGAAAAGTTTGAAATGATCTTCTTTGTCAAATAAAATATTCAAATACAAACACAAGTTAATCGCTGTCATAACTTAATTGTAAATTATAATTACCTTCATTTTCTAAAGAATAAGAATCAAATTCTGATTCCTCTTCAGATCTCTGACCCTCGTCCTCGTCTCTAGGTGAAATTTTAACATATTCATTAGATGGATCGTTCAAAGGTTCATTATCATCATATGTGACAGGTGCATTTATAAAATAAGCATCTTCTTGAAACGCTTCACTTTCAATTCTCTTTTCTTCTTTTCCATGTGATTCAAAAACATCTCTAGGTTTAACTTTGCAAACCACTAACCAATCTGATTTATCTTGTCGTAAGCTGGAAAAAGGAACATAACACACGTATTTCGCTTGCATAGCCAACACGAAAGGTTCAAATTGTCTCATTCTTCTTCAGTTGTTGATTTCAACAAGATTGTATCGACTATGCACTTTTGTTTCAATATTTGGAGTCGGGTCAAACCTATCACACTTAAATATCATAGTTCGCTTGATTGGCAAAGTAGAGTACTCAACTTCAAGTATCTCAATAATTTTACCATAGTAATATATCAATTCTCCTTGCATGGAAACTCTACTATATATTATTGCTATGCTATGACCATGGTATTCTGTATAATATTTGTATCCATTAACAAAATACACCAGATACGATTTAACAGTCCGCAAAGATTCCTTAACAAGATCACAAATGAACTTGTTCTCTATTGGATTTTCTAAGGCCTACATAAAAAGAAATTATCATATCAATGAGTATAATGTTATTTCAACACTTAAATCTTATAATTCAATCATGAGAATATATGTAAGTGAAAACTTACATATCTCTCGATCCATCGTGCAAAGTGTCTTCCAACCTCATTATTTACTTTGTCCTGTGTGCTATATGGCATGATCTCGCATAACAATGCCTTGTATGATCTAAATACATTATTATGTATTTTAGTTATGAACTAGACAAAATTTGAAAACCGATATAATCATGTTCAACTTACTGCACAAAAGGTTTAACATCTTGACAGTTTAATAAAATGTAACCATGGTAGCCTCAATTTCTTCCTCTGTTAACATTCTTCTTGTTGCATTCTGTATGCTCACCCAGGATAAGTGAAAATGGATAAGTTACTATATATCAGCATCACTTGTTCCTCCCCCATTATCATTATGAGAAAATTTTCTTTCTCTTGTGTGAATACATAACTCAAAATAACGTCCACAAAATATACTAGCTTCCTCCACTAAATAAGCATTATATATCGAACCTTCAACTCTAGCCTTGTTTTTGATATTTTTCTTCAAGTGATGCAAATACCTATATTAGAAAATATGGTTATTACAATTTAAAAGTTAAAACATGTGGTTACTTCAATTACAATAATTTGAATTTGAATTACCTCTCAAACGGATACATCCATCGATATTGAACTGGACCAGCTAGTTTTTCCTCGTATGCTAAATGCACAGGTAAATACTCTATATAATCAGAGAAGCTTAGAGGAAGAATTCCTTCTAACTTACTCCAAATTACTGAAATCTCCCTTTCTAGTATTTCCATTTCAGTGAACTTGATTTCGAATGATGTTAAACTTTTGAAAAACACCCAAACCTCCTTCGATAGCAACTCCCAAAATAGAATTGGAATGAGCTTTTGCATAAATACATGACAATCATGACCTTTCAACCCAAATAATTTGTACTTCCTCATGTCCACACACCTTGCCAAGTTTGAAACATAACCATTGGGAAACTTTAGACTTTTCAACCATTCACACAATATTTTCTTTTGTTTTTTTCCAAAGTATAACATGCTTTTGGATATTTACCGGTGCGAAGATCCTTATGTAACTCATTCTTTCTACAAAAAGTTACAAATCTGCTCGTGATTTTACATTGTCTTTTGTCCTCCCTTCAATGTTCATTATGGTATTGAACAAATTGTCAAAAAAAATTTCAATATGCATCACATCTAGAATATGACGTATCAAATTAGTTTTATAATATGACAAATCCCAAAGATATTTCATTTTCTCCAACCAATGTTTTACTAATGCTTGTATTTACTTCATCAGCTTCAAATTATGTAACTTTTAGCAAGCTTAATTCATCAACCTCCTGCAAAATCTCTTCACCAGCTTTGTAAGGGGGAGGAGGTGTTTTTACCATCCTATACTTAATGAACTCTTATTTATTGTGTCTAAATGGATGATTTGGATGATGAAATTTTCTGTGATAGTCAAATTAACACACTTTGCCCCCGTTTGGAAGATAAAAGACATCAGAATCATTGCCACAATAAAGACAAGCTAGTTTTCCTGCTATGCTCCATCCAAACAATATGGCATATGCCGAAAAATCACTAATGATCCACATCAATGCCACTCTCAATACAAAATTCTATTTCAGAGACACATCATATGTCTGAACACCATATTCCTAAAGATGCTACAATTATGATATCAACGGATGTAAGAAAACATCAATTTTATGCTTCGGATTTGAAAGGCCCAACACAATCACTGTCAATAACATATATGCATCTTTCATACACATCTATAGAGGCAAATTATAAGGAGTTATTATGATTGACCATGATGAATATTACTGACCGGATTGACCAGAAGGTTGGAATCCATCCGTCGACAATCCCAACCTTACATTTCAACTTTCAGCTGTAAACTCAAGATGAGTGTCATTGAAATGTTTCCATGCTAGTGCATCTAAAGGATGACTCACAAATCTTCCTGTTCATGTTCATTATGCCATCTCATGTGAGATGCAGTAACATCAGAAGCATATAGTCTTTGAAGTCTCGGAGTTAGCGAGAAATAGTACATCCACTTCCAGAGTACTAATTTCTTTTTCATTGAATGCTTTCTAGGCTTGAACCTTGGTTGACCTCAAAAAATTCAACCACGAACCTCTCATCGCACGGGGAAGAGGAGAATACCTTGAGTTTAAACCACCGGAGAAGACGACGTCGAAGACACGCGAGCTCGTTGACGACAACACCACTCTATATGACAGCGATGGAAGACGAACAAGGCAGATGGAGGAGGAAGACGAAGCAACAGGTGCGGGGTGGGGGGCGGAGGGCTTCGGGCGTCATTTATAACTTAACCAGAACGACGTCGTTTGGTTAAGTTATGTACGTCATTTGGTTAAGTTATAAACATTTAAACCTTTAGCTAAAAAACGACGTTGTTTGGTTTCATTTTGGGTAAGTTATAAACGTTTAAACTTTCAGCCGGAAAACAACGTCGTTTGGTTAAATCCCAAACGATATCGTTTTGTTGATGAAGCAAAGACATTCTTAAATATACCAAAATGATGTCGTTTGGGTATTAACCATACGATGTCGTTTTGTTGGTCAAGGTTTCGACGTTTTAAGTTCACCAAAACGACGTCGTTTGGTTTAAAACCAAACAACGACATTTTGTTAGAGTTAAAAGCCAACGACTGACAACGACTTTTACGGTTTTACCGACAATAATATCCATCAGTAAATGATTTCTTCCAAATTTAGCGACAAATATTGCTACCGGCGCTAAACTTATATTTCCAAACGACATTATCGACGGATTATACTATTTCTGTCGGTAATTGCCTATGGTTTCTTTACCGTCGGCAAATTTTCGTCGCTAATTTAAACTTCTCTTGTAGTGTTAGTTAAATCCAATATATATTAAGGGTTAAGAATTTTAATACCTTTTGTACCAAATCTTAATTAAATTCAACTTTTGACTCAATTCATAATACAAATAATGTCTGCTTACTTTTCAAATAAGTAGACTCTTTACAATATTCAAAATGCATCTTTTTCTTTGTCAATAAAATAGTGCATCCGATTTGATTATGAACTTGTGACACAGACGACGGTCAGATTTGTTAAACATAGCCATCATCTGGTTATTATTTAAAAACATTAAGGAGATAAATAACTTCTTCCTTGAAAAGTGAGATTATTACTTAATCAGTTCATTGTTTACTTTGATTACACGTAAAATCTATCCCAAGTGTTGGATCTAATAAAGCGTCGAAGGGGCCGGCCATTTGATCGAATGGCGTAATCTTCATATGCTTAAAAAATCCAATGATTGGAATAATCAAATTAAAGTATGTGTCTCCTACGTTGCTATTTATAATCCTTAAACGCATGTTTGAATACGACATGTAATGGTAAACTAAAAAGATATAGACATTACAAGTTGTTTGTTGGAACGCGCAAAGCAGTTGGATGGAATTTCCAAGAAAGAATGAGTCAAAAATAATGAAACAATAATGACTTCTTAATTAAGTTGTAGCATAGGAATAGTATGTCATGTGGTCTTTTGTTGGCTTAAATAAAGGGTAAATGTATTTACTTAGAAACTTAACTTTGGGCTTTTATTCCATTTTGTATATACTCCTGTGAAAATAAGTATTAAAAAGTAAAGATAAAATAAGTAGTAAATTATATATCCTAGCAATTAGTAAAAGTTGCTTGTACTAATTGCTTCTTTATGACCATCAGGTCATAGGTTCGAATTACGGAAATACACTCTTTATAAAAATTACAAAAGGATGACTGCGTATATTGATGACCCTTTTTTGACGCTCGTAAAGTGAAAAGCCTTGTGCACAAAGATAAAGAGAAAAACAATTTTTTTGGATTATAATAGAAAATTTAATTGAAGCTTAGGCTTTTGATGTATTAAAATAATGACTAGTTAAATAATATATATAAGTATCAGGTAGTCAGCTCCAAGAACAAAACTTGATAATCATTTCACTCGAAACATGGGAATTTGCAGTTCATGTGGATCTACCTCGGTGGCCTCAGCTATGTTGATCATGGAAAACGGCAAGCTACAAGAATTCACGAACCCAGTTAGGGTTTCGCTGATATTACAGAGAAACCCTAAAAACTTTGTCTGCAACGCAGCTGACATGGAATTTGATGACTGTGTCAAGGCCATGGATGAAACCGAGGACCTTCAGATAGGTCAGCTCTATTTTGCACTCCCTTTGAGTTGGTTAAGCACTAGGCTTAGAGCTCAAGATATGGCTTCTTTGGCAGTCAAGGCAAATCTAGCTTTAAGCCACCGTGGCGGAGATTGGTGGTCGAAAGTCGAGAAAAGGATCGCCGCAGATTCGACTGAACTTGGTGGCAAGAGGGGTTTGGAGGGACGTCCATTGTTGGCATGTACCTGTGGCTGTGTCCATGTTAATGGCAATGAAGTATGTGTTGTGAAGAGAAAACTGCAATCCAAGAAAGGAGTGAGATTTGCAACGACACTGAATGCTATTCTAGAGGAGCAATGATTGAGGCCATTAAAGATTATGGAAGAGTGTTTCTCCCTCGGATAAGCTTTGATGATATCGAATCCTCTTCTCAAATATTCCATAAACCGTCTGTAAATACAACTTATAACTTGAAACCTTAATTAGAATATGATAATGGAAAAAGAAAATTGTGTTACTCTAATTTATTATGTGAATAGCTTTCTCTGTTTCTTCTATAAATAGAATTATAATCTTTTAATTAAAGGGTTGTGTTGAATTAAGAGATAGATGTTAGTAATTAGTATGAACATATTTTATTTCCTTTCCATCTTTCCATTCATGGTGGCGCAGAGGTTGATAACGGTGGTCGTTATGGCGGATATACAGAGCAAATAAGAGAGCAATTTGTGGTGGTTGATAGGAGGAAGATGCTAAAATTGGCAAAATCTTCTTTGTCGTGAAGAATTGAGAAAAAGTATAGAGGGAGGAATTATAATATTGTGAATACAACACCATTTGAACCTATGCATCACTAAGATTTAAGCTCTACTTCAATACATACAAGTTTGTACCAAGGTTATAATAATCAATATTTTTAAAACTGAACCTAAAATTAAATCGGTAAGACATAAAATTTAAGTTTAAAATATTTAACCGATATGAGAATATCATAAAAATTAATTAAAATTTAAAATATGAATGAAAGATATTATCCTTATTTATTTAAAAATTTGAAATTTAATTAAAAAAGAGATTATGAAGTGAACATTAATTAATTAATTTTAGTTTATAAGAACTTATTAATTTACAAAAAGTAATCGATTAACTAATAAATTGATCAATTTTAACAACAAAAATTATTAAAATAAATTAAACTGAAAAATTGAACGGTTCAAAAATTTTACTATTTAACCAGTCAAACTGACCGAGTTTTTTAATCAATAATGATAATAATAGAAAGAGAACATAATATTAACAATTATTCATGCTAAATACACGCAATAGATTGAGCTAAGTCATGATATACCGTGATAGAAGTCAAGAGTACATAAATACCAACAAAATTTGGAATATATGGTCAATTTTTTGGAAATAAGAAATATATCATCATTGTCATTATTACACCCAATCTGAAATCTCTCAATAAAACAGGGTCTGAGAGAAATAAGAAATATATATGGTCAATATAAAAATATTACCGGCATAGTTTGGATGCTTTATAGTTTCTAGTCAATCAATAAAAGCTTTTATGGGCTTAAACATATGGAAAAATCATGCTTATATATATATATATATATATATGTGTACTAGTGCATTCTAAGACATCGTAACTTGTAAGGCACGTTACGAATGTGAAACTATATAGTAAAGTTTTGTTTTGGTATTTTAAAAAAAACTTAAAGAAAGAAATTAATTTTCTACATCTTTTAAAACATACAAATTAAATTATACATAATAAATATATAAGCTTGAAAAACATGCGATAACAAAAAAAAGTTACGGTAAAAATATTTCTCCATTGATTCTTTATAAAGAAAAAGGATTCGGATAGAAGGTTTTTTTTTTATAGTATATAGCAATATTTTAAAAATTGAACTGGTTTGATAGATTTTATAATAAAAACTTAAACCAATCAATTTTTCAGTTTGATTTAGTTTAATTATTTTGTTATAAAAAATCGATCAATTTATTAAAATAATAAGTCAATTTTCGTAAACTTATCAGTTTTTGTAAATCAAAATAAGCTAATTAATTTTTATTTAATAGTCTCTTTCTTCAATTAAACTTTAAATTTTTTTTACAAGTAAGGATATTCTTCATTAACTATTTTTTAAATTCTTTAATTTTATTTAATCTTTAACAATTTTATGATCTAATAATAGTTTAACCTCCTTAAACTTCTTACCCTATTAGTTTAACTTTACGTCCATTTTTTAAATTTTGGTATATAGTTGACTGATCTCCTTAGTTATGTCAAATCCTAGAAGATATTTTTCCAGGAGGATCACAAAGTATATTCCATATAGATGTTATCTAAATTCAATACATTTTTCAAAACTTCAAAATGCATTGAAATTTACAATATTAGTTATAAATATTAAAATTTTAATTAAATAGAAAATTTAATTTATTATAAATATAGTTTAAAGGTAACTTTATTAACGTAAATCACTAAATTTAGTTTATGCATAAGAAATAACACTTTAATTCAAAAATGTTCAAAGTCATTGTAACACTTCCATCCATCTAAATCCATTCTAACTTTACTCTAAAGCCCCGTTTGATTGTCACGGATTATTGCCGGGAAAAGTAATATTTTTTTTAAAATTTAAATTATTACGTTTGGTTCGTTTTTTGAGTAGTTAGGAAAATAAAAACTTTCCTAATTTAGGGAAAGTAGTGACATTTTCCTTGGATTCTAAATCCCAACACCCTCTTGGTATTTAGATTACTTTCTTTAGAAATTTAATATAAAAAATATACTAGACAATTTAACATTTCCTTCTCTCTTAACTCTGCGACTTTAAAATATATGAATTTTAAATAAATTTTGATTTAATAATTAAAAATATATAAAATACATATTAGTTTATAAATAATAATTTTTAAATTATTTATCTTTAAAAATAAAATATTTTATTAATACTTTATTAATAAATATTATATATAAAATTAAAATAAATTAAAATAAATTTTTTTTGTAAGTTTTATTTAATTTATAATTATTATTAGTAACAAAAATATTTATTATTATTTTAAAAACAAAAATTAAAAATTTATAATAATTATAAAATTTGAAATAAATAAAATAACTAATTAAAAAACTTTGGAAAAGGGGGGAAGGAAAGATAAGAAGCAGGGAGGGAAATTTAAAAATTTTTTGAAAATTTTACAAAAAATCTCCCTATTTTAAAAAATTTCCGGTATCGGCCGATATTTAGATTTTGAATATTTTTACTTAGAAGTTTCAATTGACAATCTTTAGGTTCATATTTTTTCTTATTTAACGATTTCAATTTTTATTCTGTTTGTAGGGATATAATTGGAAACATAAATCAAAATTAAGTTATATTCTATAAAATACTGTTAAATACTAAACATTATAATAAGAATTCACCCAATTTTCCTATTGAAATTCTTATAAGTATCCAAACATATGAATATCTTTACTTTCCATAGATTTATTTTTCAATAAATTATATTCCAAATTCATTTTACATTCCTGCTAACCAAACAAAGCCTAAAGCCCTTTAAAATCCCATCTAAAGTCTTTCTAACAATACTCAGGAGATTCTATTCCCAAAGTTCACAAAACTCTATATATCTATACACTAAAAAATTTAATCAATTTGATAATTTTTGAGAGAATTATTTGACTATGAGAATATAGGTAACAGTTAAATCTTATTTTATTTTTCTGATTATATTTACGTATTAATTTAATTATCTCTTAGTATTTGGGGTTTCATGCATACTAATATGAACTTTTGTTTTTGTAGGTGTTAGCTTTTCTATTTGTAATTCTATCTCAAGAGGAATAGGGAAAATTAGGATTTTATAGTATCGATCTTGACACCAAAATCAAAGTTTTTTTTAATTTCCAGTGATTAGTGTTATGCAATGATTTAAAAACTAGACTGGATTAGCTGGTTCGATTATAATAAATACAAATTGACTTGATTCTGGGTCTGATTTATGTTTATAACTCTTATGAAAAAAACTAAGTGGTTAAGTGATAAACCAATCGATTTTCTTGAGAAAAATTGACAAGAATCCATGAACATTACTTGCTTTCCTTTGTGACTCTCGAAAGATTCTCTCTTCTTAGAAGATTTAAATGCTCTTCCACCATCTCCATCATTTGCTTTCAAATCTTGTTTTCTCATGATCAGCTTCATCCTCACAACCCTGTTGTGAAACTTGGTTTAATTTTTACCAATAATAACAAATTCACCTCAAGCACTATTACTTAGGTGAATAGAGTGTGAACAATTGTACTGAAAAATTACATCAGGTAAATTCTCAGGAAAGACTAGAGGGATCACAAACGATCCTACTTAAAATTCAATCTCTTAGACAGAATTTTCCTGGACATGTAATTTAATAGCACAATAATTCACTTCAACTATACCTGATAATAGCTATTAAATAGACAAATAAAGAACACCAAAATTTAACGAGGTTCAGCCAATTACACCTACTTCCTCATACACTACTAAATTGATATTTCACTATTTTCAGGAAATAATACTAGCGAAATACTACAAAAGAGAGAAGAAATTTTTGTCTTACAAAAAGACAATTTTTGGGATGTTTAAGATAGGTGAAGGAACTTTCCTTTTAAAACTTAAGGAGACTCTCCCATCTTCATAATTTTCCAATATGGGATATCAAAATATGTCATAAGTCAACAATTCTTCACCTTGACATATTTCCTAATCTTTTTCAAATCTCTAACAAAACTCATCTTTAGTAGTGTCTTCAAATGCGCTTCAAAGCGCCCATCTTCAAATTTTATCAATATTAATCAAGTTTAAACAATGTTGAAATTTGACTACAGTTACCACCTTTGTCTACATATCAACAGGATTCTCAGTGGTCTTCATCTTATGGATTGCTACTCCACCTTCTTCTAGAACCTCTCGTACAAAGTGATAACGAACATCGATGTGCTTTATCCTTGCATGATAAGCTTGGTTTTTTGCTAAATGAATAGCATTTTGACTATCACAATATACTTTGACATGCTCATGTCCAATTTCCAATTCATCAAGCAATCCTTGAAACCAAATTGTCTCCTTCACAACCTCTGTAGCTGCCAAATGCTCTGCCTCTATAGTCGATAAAACAATTGTTGATTGTAAAATAGACCTCCAACTGACTAGTGCCTTTGTAAAAGTAAACACATAGTCAGTAGTTGATCGGCATTTATCTAAATCATCGACATAGTCGGAATCATAATATTCAATTATATATTGATCGTCTTGCTTATCTTGCCGAAATACCAGACTAACATCTACAGTGTTCAGAATGTACCATAGAATCTATTTCACAGCTTGCAAATGCTCCTTGCCTAGATCATGCATATACCTGCTCAGAACCCCAATTGCCTATGAAATGTCGGGCCTTCTACACACCATAGCATACATTAATGGTGATGCTATCGCCTGCAACCAAATATAAAAGATTTTCACTCCCGTTAGAACAAATTAATGTAGTAGCGGCAAGTGGATATCGTTCCCACGAGAAATTTTTACGATTATGGAAATTACGAACTCAAACGGCACAAATAATAAAAAGGGGGTTTTGTAACTGACTGAAATAAGAATGAAAATCAAAAAGGAAAAATCGCAAATTGAAATAATAATTAAGTCTGAAAAGCCGATAGGAAA
>JANVCQ010000112.1:24452-53043 GCA_025531925.1 Erythroxylum plowmanianum | reverse complement strand
AGGGGTTAATCCTAATTGCTACTTGTGGTTACCAAAATTGAACGTCAGATTTTGTTAACCTAGCGACTAAATCCATTAATCCCTAGTTGCGCACCTAGAAACTATCGAATCCAGTTAAAAAGATTAATTTGAAATTACCCAATGAACGTTAATAAACATGAAGAAGATTCAGAACATCTCACCACAATAGCATGGAACATGGATCCCTCAACCAAGACAAGGAAATTAGTTAATCATAATTAAGTTGAAATCAAAATAAATAATAACAAGAACAATTTCCATAACTGGTCTTTAATAATAGAATCGGAAATAACAGGAAAATTATGCAGAAATTCTAAGAACAAGAAACCAGAAGTTGAATCAGTCCAACAACCTACGATTTAATTACTTGAAAAGTGCCAAAGAAATTAAACTATGAAAAACTAAAAATAAAGTAATATGCGATAGCCTCCAAATTTGAATATGCGATGATGCTCTTCCTCAAAACTGTCTAAAAACCCAAAACTACCGTCTGCCGCCACACCAGAAGCAATCTCCAAAACCTAGCCTTCCCCCCCTGCCACGTCAGCCTCCTTCTTGTTAATTAAATCTCTCCATATCTTTGCTAGATTCTATCTCAATTAGATCATCTTCAATTTTAAGCGGGAAACTTCTTAAAAAGGGTCCACAGAATCTTTGACAATTTCGTTCTAATTGGAGACAATCTTCTGAAAAATCTGCAGAATGTAGGATTCTGACCTTAGGCGTGCCCACGCCTAATCTTTGAATTTCACCAGATTGGGGATTTTCGAACTTCTTGCCATATCTTTCCTCTTTTTGATCCTTTTTCGTCTTTTTGGTATTGAAAACCACCTGTGACCATTCAACAAATAATTCCATCAATTTATAAACACGAATTTCACAAATCAATCAAAATTAATACCAAAACATATGCGGTTTAAATGACTTATCAATTAAGCTACCAACTGTATTTGCATACGGTACTTTAGTCATATACTCTCATTCTACATCTTTCTTTGGAGATCAGGATACATTGAGCTTTATATGAGAAGCGAGCGAAGTATTAACATATTTTGGCTTATTATTTATGCCAAAATATTGCAATACCTTTTTCAAATATTGCTTTTGAGTCAAACACAATCTCCCCAACTTTCCATCTCTACTTATCTCCATGTCGAGAATTTTCTTGGCTTCACTTAGATTCTTCATTCAAACTCCTAATTCAACTGAATTTTCAATCTCTCAATTTCTCTTTGATTCTTTAAAGCTATCAGTATATCATCGACATATAGAAGAAGATAGATATAGGATCCATCTTGTAGCTTGCGAAAATATACACAGTGATCGTATTTGCTTCTTATGTCATTTTGCCCATCATAAACTTGTCAAATCACTTGTACCACTGCTTCAGAGATTGCTTCAATCCGTACAATAATTTTTCAAGCTTATGCACCATATTATCTTTTCCAGCAACTTTAAAATCAGTCATATAGATTTTCTCCTCTAAGTATCCATGTAAAAACATAGTAAAAAAACATAGTTTTTACATCTAATTGAACTATTTCCATATCAAAATGTGCTACCAAAGCTAACAAAATTTGAATGGAGGAATGTTTTACAACTGGAGAGAAAACTTCGTTATAATCAATTCCCTCCATCTAAGCATAGCCTTTGGCTACTAGCCTTGCTTTGTAGCGAACATATCCTTATCAGGAAATCTATCTTTCTTTGCATATACCTATTTGCATCTAGTTGCCTTCTTTCTCTTTGAGAGACTAGCTAGCTTCTACGTCTGATTCTTATTAAGGGAATGTATTTCTTCATTCATGACTATCCTCCACTTATCTTCTTCTGAACTTTGGACTGTTTCCTTATAAGTGGTAGGAATGTCATCAATTTCAATTTGAGATGCATAAGCCATCATATTAACATAACGAACAGGTACTTGAATGTTCTTTTTTGGCTTTTTCAATGCCAATGGTAATTGTTACTATGGAGGCTCTTGGGTTGGAACCGCTTCTTCATATGGCTCCTCTTCTACCACAGGAGTTTCTACTTCTGCTTCATCATTTGCTAGGTAACAATTCTTCCTTCAAACTGCACCTGTTTTGGAATATCGTCTATTTGCTTAACATTTTCAATTGTCACCTTTCTTAACATGATAAATTTGTCAAAGGTAACATCCCTACTGAAAATTATTTTCTTTGACTCTGGGCACCAAAGACGATATCCTTTCACTCCAAATGTGATTCCCATGAAAATTGCGTTCTTTGCATGTAGATCTAACTTTGACTCCTTAACATAATAGTATGCAGTGGAACCAAACACATATAAGGAATCATAATCTGTAGTAGGTTTTTTAAACCATTTTTTCAAAGGTGTTTTACCACCAATAGCAGTTGATGTAAGGCAACTGATGAGATGACAAACATATGTAATAGCCTCAGTCTAAAATTCTCAACCCAACCCAGCATTAGACAGCATATACCAAACTTTCTCCAATAATGTCCGATTCATACGTTCTGTCACCTCATTTTATTGTGGTGTATCCCTGATTGTAAAGTATCTGACAATACCTTCATCTTCGCAGGCTTTTAAAAATGGATCACTCATGTACTCCCCACCATTATCTGTACGGAGACGTTTGATCCTTTTGTCTGTTTGAGTTTTCATCATCTTCTTCAATTTGAGGAAAACTCTCAACACTTCATCTTTAGTCTTCATAGTATACACCCATACTCTTCAGGAAAAATCGTCAACAAAAGTCACATAATAGTGTTTTCCTCCCAAAGAAGATGTTTTGGAAGGTCCCCACACATCAAAGTAAACATAATCCAAAATACCCTTCGTATCATGGATTGCAGTGCTGAATTTCACTCTTGTCTGCTTCCCGTTGACACAATGTTCACAAAAGTTTAATTTGCAAGCCCAAACTCTTTAAAGTAATTCTTGATTAGTTAATATCTTCAAGAAATTTTCACCTGCATGTCCTAAATGCATATGTCACAACCTAGCTGCTTCTAGCTCTTAATCATCATTAGAAGATATTATTGTTGTTCCAATAACTGCATTACCTTGGTAATAATATAGGTTATTGTTTCTTCGAATTCCTTTCTTTACCATAAGTGCACCAAATATGACTTTCATTACTCCATTTGTTGCATTTATAGTGTAGCCCTTTAATTCTAGGATTTTCACATAAATAAGATTCTTCATCAAACTTGGCACATATCTGACATCTGTCAAAGTCCTATTTGTTCCATCGTGATTATTTAAGCAAATCGAACCAATCTCATTTATTGTATAGGGATTGTCATTTGTTGTGTAAACAACTCCGCCTTCTAGCTCTCTAAAATCAGAGAACCAATCCCAATTGGGACACATGTGATAACTACAGCCTGAATCGAACAGCCATGGACTATAAGGGCTTATTGAGAATGTAACAACTAATGAAAGATCTGAGTCTGTATCTTCATACTCAACAACATTTGAATTAGCAACGGTCTTTCTCTTATCAAGTTTGTTTTTATTCTTCAGCTTTGGACAATCCTTTTCCCAATGCTCTTTTTTCCGATAAAAGACACATTCATCTTTGCTCAATTTAAGCCTTGACTTTGATCTCCCTTTTTTTCCCTTTAGTCTGGCTCTGCAAACAGCCTCTTGATTCACTTGTATGTTCTTTCTTTGTCTTCCTTCTCAATTCATGACTGTACAAAGCTGTTGTAACTTCACTAAGAAACACATCAAGCTTCTTATGAAGTATAGCAGTTTCAAGAAACTCAAACTCCTCAAGAAGAGATCCCAACAACATTAAAGTTAAATCTTCATCTTTAAATGTCACATCAAAATTCATTAAATCAGTAACTAATTGATTAAAACTGGTGATGTGATAATTTATAATAGTACCTGGAATATAAGAGAAACAAAACAGTCTTTGCTTCATATAGAACTTATTTTGACTGCTTTTCTTTAGAATTTCTCTTCCAACGCGTTCCATAATTTAGATGCAGAAGTTTCATTCGAGAAAGCATATACTTTTGCTCTCTGGAAAGACACGATCGAATTGTACCACACGCCAAACGATTTATAGCCTTCCAATCTTTCTCCTCAACATCATCTGGTTTCTTTTTTTCAATGGCGATGTCAAGACCTTGCTGAAAAAGAGTGTCTTGAACCTCATTTTGCCACATGTCCAAATGACTTGTATCATACAAAATTTTAAGCGCAAATCTTGCATTTGTCATAGCAGTCCTTGTTAGAATAGTTGAGATAGAAGCTGTCGACGTAGTTGGTGTAGTCATATCTTTGATTTCTGTAGTCTCTGCTACAATTTCTATTCAATAGTTATCAATGCAGAATGACAATAGACCAAGGAAAAATCTTTTCTGATGTGAAAGATCAGACCACACTGCAACCATAGAGCATATTAAGAAAAAACCTTAGCTCTGATAACAATTGTTGTAAAACTAAAGTTAATTTTCGCCAATAATAGCAAATTTACCTTGAGCACAATTATCTAGGTGAATAGCGTGTGAACGATTGTACTAAAAAATTACACCAAGTAAATTCTCAGGAAAGACTGAAGGGGTCACAAGCGGTCTCACTTAAAACCCAATCTCCTAGAAAGAATTTTCTTGAGCATGTAATTTAATAGCACAATAATTTACTACAACTATACCCGACAACAGTTATTAAATAAATAAATAAATAATATCATAATTTAACGAGATTTAGTAAATTATGCCTAATTTCTCATAAATTAATAAACTGATATTTCACTATTTTCAAAAAATAATACAAATGAAATACTACAAAAAAGAAAAGAAATTTTTGTCCTATAGAAAGACAATTTTTTAAATGTTTAAGATAGGTGAAAGAATTATTCTTTTAAAACTTAAGGAGACTATTCCACTTTTATAATTTTCCAACATGGTATATCAAAATATATTATAAGGCAACAAACTCCATCTTTTACTAGCTTGCGAAACCACAGTTTCGCCATTAACATGCCCAAAGGTTTTTCTACGACTGTTGTTCAAACTCCTGTAAGTCCTGCTTCTTGATGATTAAAAATCTATCATGAAAAACCCATTTCCTTCTTTTTCACTGGAATTCATATCCTCTTACTGCTAAACTCATAAATGTTATTATCTGCCTCTTTCCCAAGACAAGACTCTTTCTTTCATTCTTTATTAGCTTTAAAATTCTTTTGGGATGTTTTTTACTTTTCAATAAATTTATTTTTTCAAGGTTTCTCATACAATATAACTAATAAATTAAATTTTTAAATTTTATATTATTTATTTATCTTTTTATATTTTAATTTAAAATTTTGTTTTAAATTATTATTGTTAAAAGATAAATTATTATTTTTATCCTTTAGAAATACTAAATTTGTATAATCTCACTAATAAATTATCTTTGTCAAATTTTAAGTTCTTTATTTATATTTTTATACTTTAATTAAAAAATTTAAATTATTATTGTTAAAAACTAATTATTATTTTTAATAAATTAAATTATTAATTAGTATATATAAGTAATTTTACTTAAGGTAATTTAAGAATGTGATAAAAATAATATTTAAAGGATAAAAAAGTACATTTAAAAGATATTAAAAAAGAAGTTACAATAAAGTTAGAATCATTCCATTGACCTTCTTTATGTATACTTTAAATTTTATGAGTCCTTAAATAAATGATCATCATCATCATCATCATTATTGTTGTTGTTGTTATTATAAATTTTATTTTAGATTTAATCTTAGTTTAAATTATTAGATTTATTATTAGTTTATTATATATTAATAGACATTATTAGTGTATTTTTATTTCAATAAAATATTTTATTTTATACTATATTTTTACTTATTCTTATAATATTTATTTCTTATTTATTATATTTTTGTTTTATAGTAATTGAATCCTTTAAACTTTAAACTCGGTTTCATATTCAGTTTAGTTTTTAAAACATTGGTGTTATGTTCAAAGATTGCTGTTGATAAACTAAATATCGTTTATGAAGATTAGCTTTGGATGTGGTTCATGTTTAGGATGGACATTTGGCAACCATGGGGTTCCCTTGACTGTTTTTCGATTTGTGACTCTCATCAATTTGTAGACTTTTTAAAATTTATATCAATTTATTTTAATAATTTTTATTATTAAAAATCGATCAGTTTATTAATTAATTGGTCAATTTTAATAAATTAATAACTTTTTATAAATTAAAATAAATAAATAAAAATTTATGTTTTCAATTAGACTTTGTAGATAAAGGCAATATCTTTCAATCACATTTCAAATACCAAATGAATCTTTCTTATCTTATTGTTTTAATTTTCGGTTCTGTTTTTAAAACATAAATAATAACTACTTACTTAAATAATATTGTGAAAGAAATCAGAAATTAATATAGAACTCACCGTAGGACTAGACTATACATATTTGACATACTATAATAGCAAACCCCTCTTCCATTTCTTTTTACTGTGATTTGTGAGAGAAACATGTCTATCAATTTGTTGGGAACAAGTCTTCTCTTTCCAAGAACCCAGTTCTCCCGATTCTCTTTTTTTTTTTTTTTTGTTATCTACAAGGTATCTTAGATGGGTTCTAATTATGAAAGGTATTTTTAAGCCATTTATTTTTAGACTAATTTCTGTTTGAGCCGGGTAGGTTCCTTATAGGAGGTAAAGCTCTGGCTCCAAATTTTAAACGGCTGCATATATGAAGACAGTTCGAATCCATGATCTCACTTAAGCCAGAAGAGCTCCTTACCAACTCACAAATGCGTTAGAGTTTCTCCCAATTCTCCTTTAATCTCATTCATTCAATATACTAAATTGAATGGTTGAAAACAAAAGAGAACATAAGGAACTGAAGATTTGTTCCCCGTTTTGTTTACCTCTTTCTAATTACTCCGGCTTTTTTTAATTTCTATATTGGATCCATCTTTATGTATTTCTTCAGTCCGCAATTGTTAGGTCAAAAAGTGGGTGATCTTTCAAACAACTTCATCATCTTATGTCTATTCTTGTCTGTGGTGGTTTATGCTTGACATATAGTGTCAAAAAAGAAAAGTGATTGGTGTATATGAGATAACAATAACTTTTTCTATTTCATGTTAATGATTTCAAAGGTTTTTTTTTAATATTCTTGGTTTTTAAAATGTTATCACAAATATAAGTTTGTCTATGATACCTAGTAATCATTAAATTATATTGATTCAAGTACTTTTAATCAATGTTTTAAAACCTGGATCGATAATCGGTCAAAGGAAATATTTAAGATTAAATGTTTAACTATATTAGACCGTTGTAAATTTGGTATTTAATAAACAAGAACTAAATTTATAAAATAAGTAAAAATGAAATATTTAATTGAAATAAAAATATAGTAATATTTATTATTATATAAAGAACTAATTAAAGTTTAAATTTTATTTATTAAAATATTCTAAAATTACCTTAAACAAATTTCTTTATTTATATTAAATTACTAATTGATAAATTTTTAGTATTTTTATAATATACTTTTTTAAATTTTAAATAAAATTATGTTTTATTTTGGTCAATAAATAATAATATTCTTAATGTCCCAAAATAATTGAAAATTATATTTTTATTTTTAAATTTTACTATTTCTTTTAAATGTGATATAAAATATAACATAAAAATTTTAATCAGTTAAAATAATTACAATTTATTAAAATTTATTTTCTATTTTTAATACTAATGTATCCTATTTTTTTATTGTCGTACCTTGTCTCAATGTTTTGAGTAGTCAAGAAGAAATTTTCTTTTACGTCTATGGAGTAATAGCTTCTTCCAATACTTCTAGTATTTAATAAGAAATTGTCAATCTTTTATTAGCAACAAGCAATAGATAGAGAAATCTTTTGGGTGTTTTGTTTGTTCTTCAATGGTTGTTCTCTACTTAGACCTTAATTGGATATGTTCTACGATAATTCTTTTGTTTGAAACTTGGGTGTTTTTTTAATTCTGCGATGACTCCTCTCTACTTGACTTTGGGTCTGTTCTGCGTTAGTTCTTCTCTTCTTTAAACCTGGGGTGTTTCACTGTTTTGTTTGTTTTGCAATCTACTAGAAATTTTGAGAGAGTTATCAATAAACACAAGTGGTTCTCTTCTCCTCTTTAGTGTTTTTTGTGTTCTCTATCTCTGTATTCTCTGGGTTTCGCAATTTCTCTTTGTATGTTATGAAGAGTCCTTTTATATCCTCGGTATCATCTACGATTTTACATATTATGGAAGATTTCTTGACATGAGTTTGTCGATGACCCATTATGAAGAAGAAGAAGAATTGCATTCACAATTCTTCACGATTCAGATTTAACCGGCCAGTTTAAAAATAAACTGGCTGGTTTTCATTCATAATGATTAATAATAAAAACTGAATTGAAAATCAGGTCGGTTAGAGGTTAATTCGGTCGAATCGACCAGTTCGGTCCAATTTTAAAATCATTGGTTTTATCTATCGCAAAACTTCTCATATTTATGCTCCAAAAGAATTATATACTCATGGTTTAAAAAAATTTCAAGAATGGGTGTAAAAGAACACGAAATTTTGAAAAAAAAAAGAAAAGAAAAGCAATTTCAAAACTTATAAAAGTGACTCCGACACCATTTATTAGAATTTGGGCAACAAATAATAATATTAAGGTAAAAAGATATAAGACTTTACTTATACTTTAAGTAATTTTTAAAAAAACTCATTATAGTTTTTAATTTAAAAAAACTCATTTTCTCAGACTTTTATTAAAAGATAACGACGAAATATCATAGCATGAACATCATATATAGATTAATTAAATATTATAAACATGATGACTCTATGCAACTTTAAACCTACTCAAACTAATTAAACTTGATCAAACTTAACAATTTACTATAATTATCTTAAATTATTAATATGAGTTAGGTTTAATTAATTTTTAACAATTTAAAATTTGCATTAGGTCATCATATCTACAATATTTGATTGTCCATGTGTAATATTTATGAAATATGTACTTTTATTAATTTTTAATAAAATTCTAAAAGAATGGATTTATCTAAATCATTAAAAATTAGAAGAACATCTCTTAAATGTTTTGCAAATTGATTGGAAACTATGGTTCTTCATTAAATTTCTCTACAAGATAAGAATCAATACAGTCCAAAGAAAAAGCAAGACCCTTTGAATTCTACCTAGTAATCTTCTCCACACACCACTACTATACATGACACTCAAGTTGATGATAAGAATTTACAAAAAGGAAGGGCCAAAAGTCTAAAGTGGTAGTTGTATCAGTTTTTGTGTTGAAAAGCTTCAAATTATATTAATTTTCTGTTCAACAAAGCGCATTTGTAATTGGCGCATTCATTTCTTTTTCAATCCAGCGTGTGGACTGGAAACTTTGCTTCAGCATGAGTGAAACCAAATCTCAGAAAATGGAAAATTCAAAGAAGGAACATAGCCTTGGAAGGTGACAGGAAACAAGAGAAAGGTGACTTCATCGTTAAGTATCAAAAGAATTAAGAGAAAGCAGACAAAACCTAACTGATAAATGAGACACAGAAGCTTCGTAGAAGGAGGCCTTCGGTGTATTATCCTCTGGAGTTATCTGTAAGCCATTGATTTCTCAATGTTGTTCCTATTCTAAACTCCACAAGTTTCTACTTTCCGCTTATTGTCTGCCTCGGTTTTCTTCAAACCGACTGTATTTAAACAGGGTTTCAGATTGCAATCATACTGTTACAAAGATGACTAACAGTCCACACTATTCACCGTCAAACAAAGGATAAAAAGTTCAACCAATTCAACCAATTCAATCGTAAAAATTTTAAATCGTTCAATTTTTCAGTTCAATTTTTTTTTTAAAAAAAACCAATCTATTTATTAATTAATTCTTTAATTTTCGTAAATTAATAAATTTTTATAAACTAAAACAAATCAATTAATTTTTATTTAATAATTTCTTTTTCAGTTAAACTTCAGATTCAATCATATTTCAAATTCTTTAATTTTATTTAATATTTAATCAGTTTTATGACGATTTACTACTAATTGAATCTTTTAAACCTTAAATTTCTTATCTTAACGATTTAATTTTAAATCTGATTTTCAAACATTCTCATTAAATGTAATAATTGCATACGAAAATACTTCAAGTGTTAGTCATGTCAATAAGCAATCAACTACAATTATGTAACTTGTAAATGTGAGTGATATGTGGGATTAGGTACGCTTAGAATGTGAAAGGCAAGGTAACAGAAGCACCGAATGTTCTGTGTAGCAAGTTGGCAGAAAATTTCTGGTTTAGATCGATAAAATGTTAGGCCTTTTGGTTGATGTAATCCTGTGAGAAAGATCTTAGCATCTTCCTACTTATCTGTGGAGGAATTAACTATACACACCGATAGTATCAGTAATGGTCAACTGGTCATTGTTTACATTTCCAATTTGTTGAGGTGGTGGGAGACAAATTACATCACTAGTCTCTTTCTCAGTACTGCTTCAGGTTCCACATCGAAGAAATGGAGTTAGAGATCTTACTAGTAATTCAATTATGTAGGTATCAATTTTTCTTTAAGCATAAGAAATAACTATATATACCACACATGGCCTCTCTTTCTTGTCTATCTCTATTCTCTCACTCTGTCAAAATGGGTAACTGTGCAGTGCATCAAAACACGAGAAGGACAGACGGTGGTGGTTGTCTAAACACCTCCCTGACGGCCAAAGTGATTCACATAGATGGTGAGTTAGAAGAGTTCAAGCAACCATTGAAGGCCAGCTTTGTGCTCTCACAGAACCCCGCATGCTTTCTCTGCAGCTCGGAGTCTATGGACATCAACTGTCACTTGCCTCCTGTGCCAAATGATGAAGCGCTACAACTAGGTCAAATCTACTTCCTCATGCCACTAGCTAAGTTCCATGCACGTCTATCTCTTCAAGAACTATGCGTACTAGCTATTAAAGCCAATGCAGCTCTGGCTGATCATCATCAATCTCATGTCATGGTGTGTCCTTTGAACACAAAGTGTTCATTTTCATGGAAAAATGCATGCAAATTCCATGAGGGAAATCACCGGTATTCGAGTATTCAGATCAATCTGACACTGTTAATGAGCATATTCCGGCGGGGTATCGCGATCAGTAGTCGATCTAGATTACAAGTCTAGAACAGATACGGTCTTCTTTAGATAGGAATACTTTTTTCTTAGTTTCAAGCTTTGTTATATAAAATATATTTCATACCTAAAAGAACATTGCAGCTTAAATGAATTTGGTGGTATTGATTTATCTTTGGTGATTTCCAACTGTTTTCTTTGAAGGTGTGCAAAGACAAAAAGGAAATAATGAATCTACATAAAGAGTAAGTTCAAAATAAAAGAAGCAAGCTTTCTTCTTCAAGTTCCTCTTCTAAATTCTTCATCTTTCAAGCTTAGAAACATGCTTGGTCGTCTCCCTTTCCTCTTCAAAGCCTTATTCTGGTGCTTAAAGCCTCCCAAAAACCAAAACTAAAGCCTTAAAACTAAAACTTCTCACAAATTAAGCTTTATTGTTTGTAACAAACGCTTTATTTAAGCCAAAACCTTTGTATCAAAGCTGTCTTTTCTTTTTCTTTTCTTCTCAAAATCCCAAGGTCCTGTTTGAGTGACGGGAAAGTAAAATGAATTTGAAATATAATTCTTCAAAAAATAAGTCTATGAAAAGTAAAGATATTCACATGTTTGGATACATATAAAAATTTTAATAGAAAAGTTGGATGAATTCTTATTATATTGTTTGGTATGTAATATATAGTATTTCATGGAATGTAACTTAATTTTGACTTGTGTTTTCAATTATATCCTTACAAGAGCTTAAAAAAAGAAATGGATATTTTGAAACAACAATTTAGAATCCTAGGAATCTATTATTTTAAGATTATTGATTTCTGTTCATCGAGGGTAAGTAGTCCCAACAGTTTGATCCTAAACGAGACATGTAAGTCCGTTGGCTTAGCCTATTCATAACTTAGGGATTTGATATTTTTAGAAAAATAGATTTCTTTATAAGATCTAATTCTATCTTTAGTGCATCCATCTCCAGTACTAATGATAAGATGGTGAATAACAAAGAAATAGATCAAATTTACCAACAATAATCAAATTTTAAACTTTTCCAACAAAATGGATTACACAGGTAAAACTGAAGAATGTGATATTCCTTTGTTAAAACCCTTTGAAACTATCCATTTATTGACCTAAAGCTTTGTGAATAAACACAAAGAATAAGATTTCAAATACATCCATATAGGATTAGTGTAAGTGAGGGTAAAGTCCCTTATGAAAGAAGGATTAAGCACCTCTATTTTAATGGTTTTAAGAGATGCTAGGTCAGGATTCCCTGTTAAGTTCTGTTGGGTCTAGTCTTTGCACTGGTCTTGTATCATTTGATTGCTATCTAAATCAATCGATTTTTCTTAAGGACAAAAACAACTTAGATTCCTTAGTCTTGTAAATCAAAACCCATAATTACAAAATGAGCACAGGATTTGTATAGTCTTGATTTACAAAATTTATTACAAAGCCATCAACATTGCATTTGCCTCTAAATCCCTAATCCATAATCAAAAAGGTGAAACCATGTCCTTACAAACTGATCTAACAAAATTCAATACTATAGGTATTCTGCTTCCTCTGTCTATGAATGAAATATTGATGGCATGTCTGAATACAATATTTTGAATGTGGTTCAACAAATGGCAATGGCCAATAATGCTTATAGGACCCAATTAAAAACCTCCAACCATTCAATAGCTAAGCTTTTAATGGTTGAATTCTTCGGGCAATTGAAAGGTTGGTGGATTACCATCTAACCAAATCCCAAAGATTAGATATCCTTAAAATCGTTAGAATGAATGAAGAAGATGAGACATTTTTAGATGAGAACGATGAACCATCCATGATGCACTCCGAACATTAGTTTTAGTAATCTTTTTAATAATTTAAGATAATTATAATAAATTATTAGTTTAAGTCGATTTTAATTAATTGTTTTGATTTAAGAGTTAGGTTGGATCGTCTTGTAAAAAGTATTTAATTATTTCACCTGCGATATTTATATTGTATATATTTTATTATTATTATTTAACCAAATTTAAAAGAAATTTTTTTTTAAAAATTAAAATAGAAGAAAATTTCTAAAAAATTTAAAAATTTAAAAATTAAAAAATCCCATTGGGTGAATCTCATTATTTAATCATCTATTATTATTAATATACGAATAGATAATAGCTGGCTGGTAGTTAGACTTTACTGTATACAAAACCAGGGGCTAGGCTGTTTATAAACTTGTAGCTAAACCAGGGACTTAGATTGTTTGTTTTATAGCAACTTGGACATTTCGACTGAGTAGACGAGAGTTTGACTTAGAGAAAAAGACATGGAGTGGATAATGTTAGAACTTGGAAGCATCAATTCTTATTAAAATTTATCATTATGAAATTTAACATATCTCTAGTTTTATTTTATTTAATTTTTTGTTCAAAAACGGTTTCTTTATTAATTAGAGATACGGTTGCTTACTACCAAACTTTTCTGAATTCTTTACTGAATTGTTATTATTGTAGGATATATCATGATTGGATAATTTCTAGGGATGGTAATGAGTGACCATAGACCTAGATTTAATTGTTTTCAACGAGTCTGTCATGGATCAGGTTTAAACCTTGACTGGCCCGAGACTCATCTATTATAAGCAAAACGAAGAGTTGGGCCCTGAGTAAACCTAAGCCCAAGCAATCAAGACCCAAACTTAATTAAAAAAATATTATTTTATATTTTTAATTTTAAAAATTTTATTAAAAAATGAATAAGGCTGGCTTATTGCCATCCTAATAATTTCATTGTTAATTAAATTAAATGAAAAAAAAGAATCTTACAATACTAAATTTATTACTTGGATACATATGAAATGACACTAGAAAAGAGAAAATATCACAAACATTGTTTTACAAAATCATTAAAATGAACTCAGATGATGTTTGTGATTTTATGGTGACTCTGAAGGAGGTTTCATTTCAGCTTTAATGGCAGCTGCCAACTGATCATATGCTTCTGCCCATGCAACCTTCATTTCAGGAGACCACATTTCCGGTATTGCTTCTTTTATAGTTTCCAGTAATGCAAACTTTGTCACCTATCGACCATATTCATATTTGAGTAGAGATTTAAACTTGACAGATCAATTAAAAAAGGAAGGAGTTTTCATGATGAACACAAACATTTAGTAAACAAATGTTGGAATTTTCACCTCGAAATGTTCATTGGCAACTCCATACTTGAAATGAGTTGCTCCTAAGTCTTTCAGAGTGGAGTCTTTTACAGTAACCTTGCCAGATTTCCTGAGTTGAACTGCTGATTCACAGGTCTGCAAGATGAAATGTTAATAAAAGCTTGTAAAAGAAAGAAACAGACATGGATAAGAGCAAAAAGATATGGCTAACCATGACGAACACTGTTGTGGCATGTGGTTTAAGCTTTGGATTCTGCTCCAGAGGAACATCTGAATCTCTCAGAAACCTGAACAAATTTTTTGCAGACGGTGCGATCTCGAAGATTCTGTAAAATACATCATATGGTTAAACAGGTTGCTGGAGAACATATCTTTTCTCAAACTTGCTCTGAATGAACAAAGGATTAATGGATGATTACTTCAAGAAGAACTTTAAACCCAATTCTCCGGCATTCTTCTTCATTGAACTCCATGACTGGACTACCAGAGCTTCTTGCTGTTCAGTAAATGCACTAACTTGTAAACTTCTGTTCCTGCCAGTGCCTTTGATTACACAAAGATCAAACCATAGCACCCAGAAAAGAAAAAAAGCCAGGATGCTTTTCTGAAGTTCACTTACCGAAACATTCTCGATTTCTGCAGACAAACTGAAGAGACGATCCATTTCTCCTGACAAATGAAAGCTCCTTGGCTTGTTGATGCAGGAGTCTTAGACCAACACTCTGAACTATGCAATTCTTAGGCAGATCTTTTGCATCACAGCCCATGATCCCTTTGAACAGTAAAGGATGATGTACGGGTAAGAGCAAGTTCTCTGTAAAAAGAAAAGAAATTGGAAAAAAGAAGGGAATATTCATACCACTAGAGGAGACTGTAGTAGCCATAGACCTAAGAGAGCAAGTGCTGAGAATCATAGCTTTCAGAGAAGGCAAGGCTTGGTTTCAAGTTTCAGCCACGTTCTGTGCGGAATGGAAGCCTGGCTGCTTTTATAGCTTTGTTTGAGGTGACCTTTCGAAATAGCGTGGAGACAACTCTTGCCTTGGCATTTGAAGTGCTAGCTTTGTTTAATATGTTAGATTTCCAAAGACTGTCTACGTAGGTAAAAGAAGACAAACATGAATTGAACTTGTTCGTTGAACAAGAGACTCGGTCCTGCTAAGTTTAATAAACTATTTATAAATAGATTAATTGACGTTCTGTAGTTGATAAGAGACTTTTCTGATTTAAGTGAAATTGCGGGTTCGAATCGTCTTTATTTATGCAGCAGTTTAAAATTTGAGATTATAACTTTACCTCTCGCAAGGAATCTATCTAACTCGAGCGAAGATTAGTCTGAAAATTGATAACTTAAAGGTGTTTTTCTATAATTGGGACTCTTTTAAGACACCTTGTGAGGAAAAAAAAAACGATTAATCGAAGCACAGGTGGAGGTGTGGAATAAAATAAGTTTTTAACCGGTCTGATACTATGAAAAGGAAACTTAAAGATGACTCTTCTGCTTGAAGTTTGCTTTGAACATGAATAGAAACAAACTTATGATATTCTGTGGTTTCAGATGTTTAAGGAAGGAATGATTCTCCATAGATAAACCAACAACAGCGTGCAAGTGAAACAATATCCAGCCTTCCATAAAATGCCACAGAAACTGAAAGAGCTTCCGGGGAACATTTTTGAGCAAATCAATTTGCAGCTAAAACTCAATACCCCTGCTTCTTGGACCTGACATGGCAAGATGATTACAGACGAGTATCATATGCTCATGTAATATGTAACAGTTTTGTACAGTAAGAATTTGATATATAGGCCACTGAAGTCAGATAAATTATTGAAGAAACTAGATGTACAAAGATCAAGAATGAATCTACCAAAAATTTAGAACGGAAACCAGAATACATGGTACCAAATTAACCACTCCCATAATTTACATCTGGTTTTGCAACCACTGATTCAAAAGGAACTGCAACCCTCTCTTTCACAACACATCGAGATTCACCATTTTCCACCACCATGACTTTCCCAGGAGGACATTGGAGAATCTCCCCTTTTTTTCCAGTCCCTGGTAGTTGAAACAAGTTCAAGATCTTACATTGGCCATTTTTTCCAAGATGAGGACCAAAACCAGATAGGCTTAGCACGGATATGACACCAACAACAGTAATTGCTGCCTTGGCAGCTGCAACAACAATATTTCCCAGCCAGTTGCTGTTTTTCGATGCAGAATGTGATTGATCACTTCCCGACCCATTTAGGTTCTTATTTGCCTCACCTGTATTTGACCCATTTGGCGTAGATTTGCCTGTGGGAGGACAGTGCGACAGACAATGAGTGTCACCAAAAAGGGATGTTGGAGCACGGTTGGGATATGGAGGAAGCAAAAGATCATTCTCATGTTTCACCGTTTCACCAGCAAATGCAGACGCTTCTTGTATTACTTCCAACTCTTGTCCTTTATAATCTTTTAGTTTATCCAATAGCATCTTCCGACTGCGTTCAATTTCGCCAAGAGCAACTTCCCTTTCATAGCGTTGCTGCTGCTGCAAAGCCTAGCCAGCAGATGGAAACAATCAACAAGCTACACTAGCCATTAATTCTGGTATCTAATAATACAACCTTCTTGTTAACATATTAAAAAAAATGAATGACATTAGACAGAAGACTTCACATAGTTGCTACATATGCAAACAATATCAATTAAAACTCATTACCATGAAAGTACAGACTGCATTCATCAACAGTAGTTAACATATCAACAAATTATTGCCTCTACCTTGGGGATTTTGTAGTGATACATTCGGAAGTATGTTGATGCCCACATACTTATAAATAAGAAGAAGATGAGACTAAATTTATATGTTTGAAATTAGAAACATGGAATCAAAAAATTCTCTTAATACCTTCCATAACATACACACTGAAGCAGCAGAACTGTGCCTCACTCAAATGAATATCAACATATAAAGAATATCTCTCCAGTTCTATGCAAACCTTAAAACAGAACACACAAATATCACCAGCTTAAACAAAGATGACCCCCTCAGCTTCGACAACAATTTAGATGAATACAACTGATCTGTGATAAATGAGGGCTTCATCATTCAAGAACATAGTAGAAATGACAATCGATCACATAGTACCACATAACAGAGTGTGCCCTTCCAGAGTTTCTTCTTTTTTTATATATACAAAGCAGGCAAAATAATGCACACAAAGATTCAAATAAGAGGAGCTAACATATGTTATAGGGATCAACCACATTACAGGTGCTATAGACATCAGTCAGGAAACTGAAATTTTATCAGCAAAATCATCACTGTGGTTAATTGATGCAAATTCACTACGGTAGAAGCAGGTAAATTTCTGCAATCATAATATAGTTGCAGACCAAAATATTAAAGCGCAAGTATACTTTAGAAAAGCTTAACAGAACTGTGCACCCGAATAACAGAGTTCTGCAAAGAAACCACATGCTGGAACATTAACGAGTCCATCATTGGTTTTCTTAGAAAAGTTCAGACTAAAACCAAAAGAAACAAGTCACACACATAAACGCACTCACCCACAACCACCAATTCTCCATCAAACTCAAAAGAAACGAGATGGGCGGTACAAAGTTCAATCTTTTTGGACTAAAAACCCTAACTTTAACAGGGCATTTGTAGAACAGACCTGCAAATTAGAGAGCTGATGCTCTAGGGATTCAAGAGCATCACGGATATGCAACAAACGCTCAGCCTCCTCGTCTTCATCCTCTGCTTCGTCCAACAATAACCCATCTTCAGACTGTAAAGTTGGGCTCTTTATCTTCTCTTCCTCGTCAGGATTCTCGTCGCTGCCATTGATGTTGGCGGTCGTTTTCTGGATGCAATTACAGATCTTTAACCTCAAGTCTGTGGCTTTTGCCAAAACAATCTCCACCCTTTCATCTTCCATATCTCTCTATCTCCCTTCAGTATAATAGTTCTCTCTATGAAGATCTTCCACACATTAACAAACAAGAAAATGCAGAGTATGGCTTCTGTTAAGACTTATTATGTTTGATGGATGTGAGAGGTTTTGTTTCTATTCAGAAGCAGAAGCTCCAAAAGAGACTTCAAGATGTTGGACCAACCCGTTTTCTGCTATTTAAGTGATTGTGGTACACTCTCAAGAGATAGATTCTCTCTGCATCACATTAAAATAAATAAATAACAAATTATGTTTTATTAATTAAAAATATATTTTAATGTAAGAAAAATACTTTTTTAAAAACTATTTATTTTTTGTTCAATTAATAATGATATAATTTAATATTTTCTGTCGTATGCTTAATGATTAATAGATAAGAATTTGTATATTTAATAAGTATTAATAGCATATTTGTTAGTTTAGTAGGACAATAAAATAATTATTTATTAAATTTTTCTATAAGATTTTATAATTAAAATTAAAATAATTTTTTATTTTCATTTTTCTTTTATAAATAATTAATATTTAAGTTTTTAATTAATTAAAAATTATAAATCTTCTTATTATTTTATTTACTTTCATATTTGCATCTTATTATTTATATTTAATAGAATAACTAAAATTTTATTATGCACTAATAAATAATAATATTAATTTTTACTCATATTTAGTTAATATATAATTTATTTTTATAAGCAATTAGTCAAAATATTTAATGGTTTAATAAATTATTAATTTTAAAATAATTATGAATAATTTTATGATAATAATGAAATAAAATTACTAAAAACACTTACTTTACTAAAATAATTGTAAAATTTAAATATAAAAATTATAATATGTAATATGAATAATAATATTCTAATAATTTCAAATTATACTCATATTTCTTGTAAAAATAAATATTTATAATTTATTTCAATTTTATCATTCCTTATTTTATCTATTTGTCCTATTCAAACAAATAAAATTTAGAGAAGTAATGCTGAATTTTCATTTCGTTTTTCATTTTTCACACATATACATATCAAATAGAGAAATCTACATATGTATTGTCTAAAATTGACCAATAACAAGACTATGTAAATGTTGTAACCCTTGGCGATTTTCCTAAAAAAATCGAGAGACTCAACGTAGGCTCGATTTTTATATATAAAACGACGTCGTTTTGATATTCTATTTTTAAAAAAAATAGGTCTAATCGAATTAGGCTGGGCTCAAGCTACCACTCGTGAGTCCGGTCCAGGTCCAGTATATTGTCATCCTTAATTTCTGTACCTCCATCCTCCAGCAACAATTTCAAACTTAGCTAGATATGCATTAAAGACCAATGAGATCCTTAAGGATAGAAGCTGTACATTGTATTCACTGTACTATGGAGTGTCAGTTTTGCTTCTGTCTATGCTTTATAACCACAGCTGGAAAGTCCAGATCAAAATAACCACCATCTTCCTTTCTTGCTCGTTTCTGAGACAAGCATCCACTATCATCTGAGCTTGCAGAGGCTGACCTGAAGGTCTCTCGAGCTTAGATGCCCCACCTACCATACTTTGGTCACTTCTTTAAACTATAGAATTTAATAATATGCGATGGGATGGTTCCTAAAGAAGGGTTCTAAACAATTTCCATGGAAGTTTTTCAAGCATAAAGCTGTGTTTTTGAATATGCTGGTATGGCAGGTAGTTTCTGCACTGGTTCAATCAAATTTCAGAATTTCCATGGAAGTTTCTGAAGCATGAGGCTTTGGTAGCTTCCGTACTAGTTCAATCAAACTTGTCTTCCCCTGCAATTCAATAAATATGTCAAGGTCTTTGTAACAGCTGAACTCACATTTTACTACAATGTGAATCAATGAAAACAGAAAGATTAATGATTTGCTTTCTAATCTCGTAGTTATACTACGTCCGGGCCTATATATCTTTCAGGAGCTTCCATTAGGCGTCCAGGAGTTTCTCTGCAGAGATGCACAAGAAGCGTTGTATTTCAGAGCGTTGAGTTAATTTAGTAGTTTCTTTTGTAAAACAAAAAAAAATTGACTTGCTTTCTTAGATCCATTAATTGGGTTTAGACAATCCGAGACCCTGGTCAATCAATCAGGGCCTGGCCGAGCTGGGGCAACCCAATTGCCATCTCCAGATGAAATTGCTTCAGTAAAACAAAAATGATCTATGCCCTTTTGCCATTCTATAGAAAAAACAAAACAATGTAACACAACTTGTAAAGGTATGGGCTTCAAGGTCTTCCATTGTCACAACCTGAGTCATTACCTGAAAGAAACAGCACGGACACTTTCCTCTGCGTGGATGAGAAGTAGGGTTCGCAATCAGCCCAAGCCCCACTGCTCGGTTCTCTGCATTACCTGTAGTTACTTTTAGGCTTGACAATCAGGCCTAAATTTAGCCCAAAATCAAAAAGTCAGGTCTGGTTTGATCAAATCTTATCTCGACTCAGACTCAAGTTTGAACTGTCTAGGCTCAATCTAACACGAGGTTTGACAATTAGGCCAAGTCAGGTCGAGCTAAGCTTTGAGTCACTCGGGCCCTGTCTAACAGCTTATGTCATGGGCTAGATCTATTGTCATCCTTAATTACTTTTCGATAGAATTATACTGAAAAAGAAACTCTGGTTTAAGCGTAAAGGGGATTTGTTAATTTAATTTTTGAAAAGTAAACATTTTCATTTAATATTAACATAATACAATTAATAAAAATGAATTTTAATTATTCATATAATCATTTAATTAATAATAAAGTGTACAAAAACCAATCTTAGTAATTACTATTTACAAAGATGCATTATGATAAATCAAAGTTACAGAAAACTTTAGAAAAGAATGATATCTATTGGAGTTTGGACCAAAATTTCACCAATATATATATATATAGTTAAAAAACATACTCCTTTTATGAACATTATAGGTATGCTGATATGAAAATACAACTAAACTCTTAAATGAAAGTTAAATTAACTTATTAAATTTGATATAAATTAATAATTTAAGATAATTTGAGAGAATTTACGAAGAAATTGAATCGAATATAAGTGAATTCATATACAATCAAGACATCATATATGACTAACTCTCCCTCAACCCAAAGCTCACGTGAAGCAATTTGAGTTATTTAATGAATCATTTATTCATTTGACTCAAATTTATAAATAGATCGAATCAAAATGAAATCATATATAATTAAAACATTATATCTCAAACTCAAAATCTTAATAGAATGAGTCATATCTTTATATATAAGTTACTTTTCAATATGGGATTATTCCACTTGTGAATTTGATTACTTCATTTGTTATATTTGGATTATGTGTGTTTTTTCATTATTTTTAATCTAAAAATTTAAGATAATAAATATTTTCTAAATAATATTTTTATAAAAGTTTTATAATCACACGATAGCCCCATATCTTTTACCGAAATACAATATACATATTCGTACGTTGTAAGTAATTGACTTAATACCTATCTTCCTCACTTAACTCCACAATTCCACGAGAAAAATATTTGTAAATAGGCAGTATCTCATTCAAGTCAATCGCTTAGTATAGTCTTCCCTGGCGTCTCGGATTGAATCGTTTCAAATAATTGAGCAGACAAGTCTGGTATTAATTAGACAGCTCAAGTTGTCTACTCCAACGTTGAAAATGCGAACACAAAACATACTATATAGTATATGCTTTGCTTGTTGCAGAACTCGTGGCCTTTTGTCTTGTAAGATATAGCCGTCAACATAGAAAAAGACTACGAGAGTGAGTTTAGTTTAATCACTTAAAACCCTCCTAGTCCAGTCAAACAGGGTTGCTCATCCGTCATTGTTCAAGCTCCGCAGCCTCTAATATGGACACTATTCAAGTTCAACTATATGATTATTATTTAAATAATTTTATGATTTTTAATTATTATTATTTAAAATATGGATAAAAGACATAAAACTTTAATATATTTTCAAATTTTCAAAATATTATAATTTTAAATTTTTTTATTTTTAATTTAAAAAAATTTTCTCTCTCTTTCACTTCAATAAAAAAAAAGAAATACATGCAATATAAATATTATAATTATACTAATCATTTTTATTAAAACGGAGAAATTCGTAATCGTTATTCTTTAAATACACATTGAGTAAATTTTCAAATCTACCTAATAACTTGTAAATTATGTCAATCGAATACTCCGCTCTTAATTTAAAGTGCAATTTTTACCAATAAATTTTTTATTGATTGCAATTGATATTTTTGGTAAGGAAACAGACAAAAAAATGAACATTGTAAAAACCTAACGTGATTCACACATTTGGCGTGGATCGAGTGGAGCAGCGGTCGACTTGACTGCGACTTTCCCACCTTTTTAAAATGTCACAACCCCTAATTTTTCTTATTTAATCGACCCAGAAAAAGAAAAATATATTTAAATTATCTTAAGAAATTATAATTAATAATTTTCAAATGTCCTTTTTTATTTAGTATCGATTATTAAAATTTTCAATTAATTCAATCAGCTCAATTGTAAAAATCTTGAATGTCTAATTTTTTAATTTGGTTTTAAAATTTTAGGTTCAATGTAATTTAATAATTTTTGTTGTTAAAAATTGATTAGTTTATTAATTAATCTGTAATTTTTATAAATCAATAAGTTCTTATAAATTAAAATAAATAAATTATTTTTTATTTACTAATTTTTTAATTAAAATTTGAAATTTTGGTAAATAAAGAAACTTTTTTAATTATATTTTAAAATTTTTTAATTTTATTATATCTTTAACCGGCTAAAGTTTTTAAATTTTAAATTTCATTTAACTTTCAATTTTTAAAATACTTACTTAATATTTTTATAATATTAAAATTAAAATTCATATTATTTTTTCAACATAAATTTTCCAGCCACAAGATATTATAAAATCTGAATCAACGACCGTACTTCGTTTTCACAACATAACCAAATCGTGGCCGTTGAAACTAAAATGAAAAAAATAATAACCATGGATGGGGCACCAGATCGCTTATATATCACTCCATCACGTTGGACACGGGGCTGGTGCTGCACACACACTACACTTGATTCTTCCTTTGACGTGTTACGTGCGCCACTCAACTCTCTCTCGCTCTACAATCTGCCTTGTTCCTGCTCTTCAATTTCGATGGCTATCTCGCTACAGCTCTGCCGTGTCTCGCTTCGCGCAGACGTGTTCTCCTGTCAGAATCGCGCCGCTTTCCCCTGCCGAAAGCCTTTCTCCGTCCGATGCTCCAGCGGTGATGACGCGGCATCGGCTTCGGTGGCTGTGGAGTCAGACTTCGACGCTAAGGTGTTCCGACATAACTTGACTCGAAGCAAGAATTATAATCGGCGAGGTTTTGGACACAAAGAAGAGACTCTCGAGCTTATGAACCGCGAGTATACTAGTAAGTTCTTGTTGAATTTCATATAGTCGTGGACTATACTGTGTTAACTGGTGAATTAAGCTCGAAAAATAGGATCTTTGTAGCTTTTTGATGTTAAATTGTACAAATTCTTAATTTTTTTTCATTTTATGAATAGATAAGCATGAGCTTAGAGTAATTTGTATATTGACTGCTCCTTTTTATTTTTTTCGGGGAAAATCAGGTGATATTATAAAGAAATTGAAGGAAAATGGGAATGAGTATACATGGGGAAATGTTACGGTGAAGTTGGTTGAGGCTTATGGCTTTTGCTGGGGAGTAGAGAGAGCTGTTCAGATTGCTTATGAGGCCAGGAAACAGTTCCCAAACGAGAAGATTTGGATTACTAATGAGATCATTCACAACCCCACTGTTAACAAGGTCTGTGTGTTTACAAGCCAATCCTGTTCATTTATAGTTGAAAGTGAAATCATGATTAGCTTTTGTTTCTTTCCGGTTATGATGATTTTGTTGTAACAAATAATGAGCAAAGTCCCAGTGAACCTCACGATATGCTTGTATTCTTTATCCGAAGACAATTCACTGCATCTTGGCCTGTTTTGACACTTTCAATTGTATTTTTGGCATTGATCACAGCGTTTAGAGGAGATGAAAGTTGAAAACATTCCTGTTGATGGAGCGAAGAAGCATTTTGAGGTCGTAAACCAGGGTGATGTTGTGATTTTGCCTGCTTTTGGAGCTGCTGTGGATGAAATGTTGACTTTGAGCAATAAAAACGTACAAATTGTCGACACTACTTGCCCTTGGGTATCTAAGGTACAATCAGCTGATGCTATTAGTTAGCACTTTGAAGTCCTGTTCTTTGAATTTAATTTCGATTGCATTTGTTTTATTGCACTTACTTTTAAAGCTTTTGTGAAGGTTTGGAATACTGTTGAGAAGCACAAGAAAGGAGAGTACACATCAATTATTCATGGTAAATATGCTCATGAAGAAACCATAGCAACTGCCTCTTTTGCTGGAAAATACATCATTGTGAAGAATATGAAAGAGGTATGTTTGAAGAACTGTAGGTGTTGAACTTTTTAGTTTTACTTCCTAGATCTGCGATCTGTAATGATTTCTTTTTTTGTGCATGCTTGTGTGTGATTTCTTTACCCTAACGAAATGGCAGAGTTGCCTGTTAGCATGATGTTGGTTTCTTAAGAGGTTTCTGACTTTGTGCAGGCCATGTATGTCTGTGATTACGTTCTTGGAGGGGGACTTGATGGATCTAGCTCAACAAGAGAGGAGTTTCTAGAGGTAGATCTTGTGATTATTCTTGACGTCAATCAATTGCTTTTGTTGTATGCCGCAATTTATAAGGTAATTGTTGGCATGCTTGCAGAAATTCAAAAATGCAATTTCTGAAGGGTTTGATCCTGACGTTGACCTGATCAAAGTTGGCATTGCGAATCAAACTACAATGCTCAAGGGAGAAACAGAAGATATTGGTGAGTTAGATCATTCTCATATGTAGTTCCACATATTTTCTAACAACTTACTGTTTGTGATGTTCACTTAAATATTGATGCATTCGTTTTACAGGGAAATTGGTGGAGAAGACCATGATGCAAAAATATGGTGTGGAAAATGTTAATGAACACTTCATTAGCTTCAACACAATTTGTGATGCTACTCAGGTAAATTTTCTTCTCCAATCTTCTGAGAATTTTCTAGTTATTTTAGTATCTTTATTATGATCTCCAAAATCTTGTTCAAATCAACAGCTTCTTGGGGGGTTTAATAACAGAAATTACTTTTCAGTTCTTTAAGCTCAGAATGACATGATAAAATCTAGAGAATTTCACTTCTTAAAAGGAAGCAGTGGGAAAATGGGATTGGATTCAACACCATACACAACTACTACTTTCCATAGAAATTAGCTAGAGTAGCTGCTTCATGCTACTAATTTCCGGAAGAACATTTATTTAATTCAGGGACCTCTATTGATTATAATGCTGAATTTGTATATTTAACAGGAGCGACAAGATGCAATGTTTCAGTTGGTGGAGGAAAAGTTGGATCTCATGTTGGTCGTGGGTGGTTGGAACTCGAGCAACACTTCACACCTTCAAGAAATTGCAGAGCTCAGAGGAATTCCTTCTTACTGGATTGACAGTGAGAAGAGAATAGGTCCAGGAAACAAGATAGCTTACAAGTTGAATGTAAGTGAAACTCGACTGAATTCTTAGTTCTTAACCTCATCCTTTATTTGGTATACATCAACTAATGCATGTGCTTTCTCAATAGCATGGGGAGCTGGTTGAGACGGAGAACTGGCTACCACAAGGTCCCATCACCATTGGTGTAACATCCGGCGCCTCTACTCCAGACAAGGTAAATCACCCCTGTTTTGGACTTCTCAATGTGTTTGGATAAAGCTCATCCCTTTTCCATACCCATTTTCCCTAAAATACTCTGCATTCCTTCTGAAATTTCAAATTCAACTCGACAATAGCTTCATGTACTTGGCTGCAATATCTTGCTTTAGTACTATCGTCTCAGTGGTGAATCTTGAAAACTAAAAGCAGTATGTGTTTTCAATCTCATTCAGGTTGTGGAGGATGCACTTATCAAGGTGTTCGACATCAAGCGTGAAGAAGCATTACAACTAGCATAAATCTATTATGTATGTATATATACACACACAGATCTTCAAAAACTCCCACTTATATTATGGTCTGCTTGGTGTATGATGGTCACAAAGACAGAGATCATGCGATATGTTTCCTTAAGAAAAGGGAACCTGCACGATGTCATGTTGTACCTTGTCATGAACTTGGATTCAACAAGCTAGTAATGTAGAGGTAGTTGTTGATAATTTCACCTGGAGCTTGCAACCAGGAAGAGAAAATAATCACGTAGGGATGAGATTAGTGAGATGGAATGATTATGTTGTTGATTAATACCAAGTAATTTTTTAATGTTATTATTGGTATTGCCATTAAGTAACATCATGTGATTATTGGTATCCCTAGTGAACTAATGCTTAATCAAAGTTGGAATCAAAGTAAATCTCTCCTCTTTTGACCAAGATGTAGACATTTTTTTAGTTTAAAAGTTGTTATTTAACTATGACTAAATTTAACTCTTAAGTTTAATTTAAATTTGATCCAAATTAATAGTTATTTTAAATTATTAAGTTAATTCAAACTTAATCGATTCGACTTAGGTTTAAGAGTTGAGTTAGGTTATTAGTTGAGTTGGTGGAGTGAAGGGACATGGGGTTAAAAGATCTTGTATTCAATTCCTTCTATTTACGTTCTCTCGATTGAGCCTGTCGTACAAGACTTGCTTAGTGTGGAGTACTCAATTGGCGTGATTTGCAGGCTATTATGTCAATCCAGAGGTTTACCCAGTGCGCATCTAAAAAATAGCAACTGCGGGTTCCTCTGTTTCAAAAAACATAAGTATTGGAACTTTAGCTCATCTCTAGTGATAATTTTAAATTAACTCATTTTTAATTTTTGGGTAAATTACATAGTTTAAGTAATTTATAAAAAAACCCTTAAATTCTTTTAAAAACTTTTTATTTTTCAATTTTTAAAATAATTTCTTTGTTAAAAAATAATATTAAAACATATGTAATATGAAAATATGAATCTCTTTAACCGGTAAGATAAGATCTTTAAAATTTAAAATCTTGAATCACTATTAGACTGTTATAAAATTCTTCAAGATTGAACAGAATTAAATAATTTGAAAATGATTGAAGAAGACTATCCTTACCCATAAAAAATTTAAAGATTAATTGAAAAAGAAAATTGTTATATTAATAATTTTATTTTGATTTATAAAAACTGATTAATTTACAAAAACTGATCAATTAATTAATAAATTGATCAATTTTTAACAAAAAAGATTATTAAATTAAATAGAACTAAAAGGTTGGTTGATTTTTAAATTTTCACTATTAAATCAGTAGAACAAGTTCGATTTTTACAACATTTCTTTATATTATAGCAATAATGTATCCCAATTTTATGCCAACATCGAAAATCGGTGTGAGATATTACATTGTTCGAGGAACCCTAAATGTTGTCAGAGTAAAGGATCGTCAACAAGGACGTTCTAGTGCGTTGTAGATTCTTATCCAAGACTTGTATCATTTGATGATGCTATGAGAATTGCTAAATGTGGAGGGAAGTGAGAGAAATGGCCGATACTACTGAAAGAATTCCTCTTTGGATAATAGGTATTGTAACTGGTATTACTGTAATTGGTTTACTAGGCATTTTCTTTTATGGTTCATATTCGGGATTGGGATCATCCCTGTAATAATAATAAGAGAATGAACTGAATTGTAGACATGACAGCGTACGAACTCAACAGGACCCCTCAAATCAGACAGACCTGAAGGAAAGGTCTTTATTTGATTAAAAGTTTCCTATTTTTTTTATAATTAGTTTTATAATTAGAATGAATTGTACGGACTGTCGTAACTGGACGTCGAAATGGATTTTGGAATTTATTAACATTCTCCAAAAAGGGTACTGTTAATAATCCCGCAGGTATTGAAACCATTAAAAGAACACCCAATTGCTTCCCTCTAAGGTGGAATGCTCCCCTACCGATGCATTTTTATATCCCACAGCTTCGGCAGATCGCTTAGCCCCGTTCATCTTCGATGCTCAAACGTAATGTATGGTTACTGTCTCCTTCAGTAGGGACAGATGACAAAACAAAAAAATCCTGTCCCTCTGTATGTTTGGTTGCGTCCTAAGTAATTTTTGTTCTATCCCCGGATGACAAAAATAAAAAATTTTGTTCCTTTCAAAACTGAAGCACAATATTTCTTATCTTCGTCTCCGAGACAAAACACACAAGCAACTTCCAAAAATAGCCCTCCTCCTACATAAGCAAATTTTTTATTCTTAATTATATTATTAAATTCATTATTATTATTATTATTATTATTATTATTATTATT
>JANVCQ010000112.1:5455-24352 GCA_025531925.1 Erythroxylum plowmanianum | reverse complement strand
TTATTATTATTATTATTTGTTAACTTTTTTATTAATACAAATCATTCGTTTTAAAATAATCAATGAATTATATATTTACAATCATATTATACTGCAGGGGTAATTTAGTCATTGATACTGTTTTTATGTTCTGTTCACTGCAACTAAATACATTTTTGTCCTCGAGACGGAAAAATTTTTATCTGTTTTGTCCATCACAACCAAACACCTCACTATCTCTAATTTTTGTTCTATTCTGCCTCTAAATTTTTGTTTCGTTCCGTTTCTGCATATGGGAGACAACAACTATACGCAGCGAAAAGATCTTATTCTAGACCAAGAATACATAGTAAAAGTTTAGAAATTCATTAAAAACAAACTCAAAAGTCTTATTCTAGACCAAGAAGATTAGAAATTCATTAAAAACAAAGTCTCGCTTTCTGCAATCTTTTAGAGAAACTTGGACCAAGCTCCATGAAACATTATCATATGGTAAATTTCAGGGGAATGCAATTTTTACACTTCCAGAAAAACTTTGTATAACGGAGAAAAGATAACAACTTTGGTACTTCCTAGCAGCAACATCCATCTTGTTTTGTCCAATTTTGGAGTTGCTGACGATACAATCGTTCTTTTTCTAAAGGATGTATTATATCTTGAACTATGGTTTTGTGAAAAGACCAAAACTGTAACGAAGAGTTAAGCATTAATGGCGGGTTCTGATGAATTTTGCTGGGGCATTGGAGACCCTCCCCAATCTCTTACACGTGACTCAGCTCTCGAAGCCTGCAATTTCAGGAGTTGTGTTAATCCTACATCCAGTAAATTACTAGCAAATGAACACATTTCCTAGTTTGCTATAACTTACTTCTTTCTGCCAATTTGCACGTTGAACAACAAAAATTAAGATGATTGTTTCCAGCACACAACCAATCAGCATTCCTGACCATATGCCCTTCACTTCAAGATCAAACTTATAACCGAGCAGGCCGCCTAGAGGAAGTCCGATGACGTAGTAACAGATAGAGTTGATCAGAGCAACTGAAAATTGCCAGCCTGCACCTACTGCCACCCCTGTGGAGATGAACACAATGTTGGTCAATTACTTGCAGCTTATAAGACCAAATGCAAATAGAGAAGCCTTAAAACCATCAGCCTTTGATAATCAAGTCGATCGGCAAAATCGCAGACATGAGACTGTTAAATGGATATCAGTAGTTATTGCAGTAGATACTGTGGGTTGAAATATGGTTGTTAGTTACCATGGAGCACAAGTTGGATGCTATTGATTAAGATTACTGCTGCCAGAAAGTATCCAAGCTTTGATGCCTCCTCCATTATCACATGTTTCCCAGTGAACAGCTTTGGAAATTCATTCTTTGTTGCCAGAAGCACAATTGTGAATATGACTCCCAGGATCAGAGAAGTAACAGTAGTCACAATGGTTGAAAACCTTGCGGCTTTCGGATTTCCGGCACCAAGCTCATTTGATACCCGCACACTGTAGACAAATGGGATGCACTCATATGATCACAAAACTATAATCTAACTTTGACTAGATGAATCTGAAATCAGTTTCTTTAGTCATCCTGTTCAATTACTAATTTTCTGTTCCTAAAATAATTTAATTGTTCACGATCAATGACAAACCTTATTGCCGCATTGAAACCAAGAGAAATCATCAAAGTCCACATTTGAAAATTCATGCTGCCATTATGAAGAAATGTAAGTTAGAATCTCACAATATGTTTTTAAGATTTCATAATTGTGAAGCAGGAAAAATTATCTTACCAGATGGAAATGGCGTCCACTGCAATTTGTGGATTCTTTAACCATCCAGTCATGAGAATAACTGCTGTATAGTACCATATCTCCAAGCTGTTACCAAGACAAGTGAAATCCTGAACTCCTGAATATGGATGCTGTGAATATTGTAAAGTTCAAACACTTACCATAACATTATTGCTGATGAAAGCGAGAGCTTTACAAAACCAGCTAATGACTTGAAAGCCGCAAAGGAAAACCCAGTCCAGGCATCTGGGAAAAATCCAGAGACAACATACACCAACTGAGCCAAAACCATTAGCCACCATGAGATGTTCTCTGCAATGGCAGCACCAAGTAGGCCACAATCCAACTTTATGACTATCACCCAATTTGCCAGCACATGAAAACCAAGGGTTACAATAGAGATGACAGTCATAACCCATACTTTGCTTTGTGCCTGTAGAAACTTTTGTATAGGGAAGTTTACAGCATAAGCAAACAACTGAGGAAGTACCCATCTGCAGAACTTTCCAGCAACCTCTGACATCCTTTTGTCTTGATGAAGGAGCTTCAATAATGGCGATGCGAAAACATAAAGAGGTGTTAACACCAAAGCTGTGACACCAGTAATGATCCATGATCTTTGCATGTAGATTCCTAGCAGGTTCTGTTGTCCAGCACCAACTGCTTGACCACATAATGTCTCTAGAGCACTTCCCATTCCTAGCTAATGAAAGTATCCAATTTGCAGTAGATAGGTCAGTGACTTGTGAGAAATGATAACTCAAGCTACACAAGAAAATGGCAGTTGCAGTTACGAAACTTCATTAACAATGGAAAAAGTGCTTAGCCTTTTGAGAGAAAGCATTCACAGTAGCAACATATGATTAGACTCTGGCAAGTAACACAAGCCAAATAAGATTCTGGAACATCTTGAAGATGGTTACTTACCATGACCCCAAACGCAAATCCTTCAATTACATTCTGAACCACAGAGACAGCAGCAAGCTCTACATCTCCTAAATGCCCAACAAAGGAAGCTGTCACAAAGGCTAATGAGAATTGTGATACTGAAGTCAATATAGCAGGTGCTGCTATCTCCCACATCTTCTTAGATTCATCCCATGTTCTTTCTACTAGTTTTCGTCGTCCACTCACAAACTCAGTCACCCACATTTCTATTCCAAAACTTTGCTTTGTGGATGAAGATGCTTTTGATTCTGTCACAGGACTCTCTTCTATCTTCATCAATTATACTGGTAGGCTATGCGCCTTTTTCTCTCTGCATATGTAATGCATACGTTAGTTATACACACAGCGGACTCCCTACTGCAATGCTCATTCCACATAGAAGACTTACTCCATGCAAGTTTCAACTTTTAATAATGGCGAAATGCATGAAAAAGGGAGGAATGTGAATAGACTTCAAAACAAATGCAGGTTTTCCCAGAAGTAGGTGTTGTTATTGACTTTGGATTGATTAATAAACTAAATCTTATGCATGATTCACAGAGTCAACAATCAGAAGAACCAACAAATCCTTACATTAATCAATATTTTTTAATATTGTCAAAATCCCAAGTTTGTTAGTGCCTGAAGAATCAACAGGTGACCCTCTTGAATGTAGGATCAAGAGGTCACACTATTGAAACTCACATCACCTTATTACGTGATCTTGGTCTTGTAGAGAACAGACATACCAGTTGGTACGCACTTGCAGAAGTCTAATCTCAGATATGATGGAGTGAACTTTTCTTTGAAGAAGCGAACCGTATCTTCATTCCAGAGTTCAAACTCAAACTCAAACTCCTCAACCACCACCACTACAAGGCCTTGAGTGAATTGGAAGATGTATCAGAACAGAACAAAACCAATAACATCACCAAATCTAAGATCTCTCCCATCATTTATACTCTCAAACTTATAAAAGCAAACCTTTTCCTTTCTTGTGTCTGTCCTCTGATTATTTTGAACCCTGTCACTATCAAAGAGTTGTTATGTAGGTTTTCTTGACAAGTTGTGTTCCACCAAGGCACCAACCCCTTGAAGTACGCCACAAGATAATGGATTACAAGTACGCTGAGGACAGTCCCATTAGCCGATCTTAGACTGCCTTTCCGTTTTAAGTGGATTTGGACCGTCCAGATGTTGTTTCCAGGGCATATCCTGAGGGACTCATATAGTTCTCTCTTCTCTTCTCATGCAAAAGCCACGTTTTTATTTCCTTTCCCTTTCTCTTAGTGTGATAAGAATAAAAATTCCAACAACTTTGACATTGTGACAAGAAACATACCAAATTTGAATAACATAATTTAATAATTTATCTTAAAATATATTATTAGTGGATTATTTCAACAACAATATTCAGATAGAGTCGACCCAAGTTTTCGAAAATATGATAATACGCAGTCTTACCCTAATCTAGTAGAGTATTACTAAATTATTATTAGAGATGACAATGAACTTACTAATGACATAGATTACGGTAATTAGTGACCCAAGTTTGCGAAGATATGATAATACGTAATCTTACCATAATTTAGTAGAATATTACTAGATTATTATTAGAGATGACAATGGACTGATTAATGGGCCTAGATTATGGTATTTTTTAATTAATTATTTGATAATTAGTAAAAAAAAAGAGTAACATGTAAATTTTCAAAGCTTTTATTATTTTTTCATTTTTGTGCACTAGTCAACGAACTACTATATTAAAATACATTGTATTAGAAAAAAGTGATAACTGTTAAGTGGTACAAATCATCTAGTACGATTATGGAATTTGGACTTTAAAAAAGTTGAAGACTGCTTTTATTAATTATTTACATCCAATAAGCTGGAAATTCAACTCTTTATGATAACTTTATTGTGCTTTTTTCTTACCAACACTTCTTTTTGCTTGATAAGGTAATTATGAAAAAGAATATAAATATTGACTGTAATTTCAAATACTTTAGAAGAAATTTCTAATCTTTAAATTTTTTAATTCTTAACTTTTAAAAAAATATTCTCTTAAACTTTGGTTAATGATAATGATAAAACACACGTTATATAAGCGTCTAATGTGAACTAATCAAAAAGTTAACGTACGCAATGCACAAGGCTCCTTTTGTACACTTTGGAAAATTCAGAAAGAGTCATAATCTGTACGGCTTTCCACCCTTAGAAGTGGAGCTTTGGGGCGTGTATTTCGGCCTTAATTTGGCCTAGGCGAAGGGGTACCGATGGGTCATTGCCGAAGTTGACTCCCTTGAAGTAACTAATATTCTCTCTGATCTTAACTGTGTACTGATTGAGATTTCTTTCTTGGTGTCAGGTATCCAGAAGCTTCTCCACCGATTTTGGGAGATTCTTATCTAGCATGTCTATCGTGAAGGCAACCAGTGTGCGGACAGATTGACAAATCTTGTAGTAATCCTTCGCCCGGGCCTCTATATTATTCCGGAGCCGCCTGATGGTCTCCAGGAGATACTCCGCAGCAATGCGAACAGCGTGCTGTATTTCAGAGCTTGATTTTTGTAGTTTTTCCTTGTAAATAAAAAAAAAATGTATACAGCTTTCTCTTTGTATTTTTATAAAAAGATTGTTTCTGTAACTCGAACTTGTAATCTTATAGTCACTAATCTTATAGTCACTTTAAAGCAACACTCATTCTCACAGCTAATCAAATATTACTAATATAATAACTCATTTCAAGTTTTAAACTTTGGACCAATTGAATTTTTTTTTATGTTAGCGTTGATCGAAATAGAAAAGAATGATTTTTTTTTTCAACACTGTGGACTTGAAGCTGGCTCTTGACGATGAACACGTGAAGATGATGATGGAAGGCAGTCAAAAGTGTCTGCAACCAGATCCAATATCTCAGATCAACTTGAGTTTCTTCTTCAAACGGCAACCTGAGAGAATCCACCCACTCACCAACCACACTATCGTTGCAAATCCACAAAGAAACAAAGAGAATTCCAATTTCGATACGAGTCACCATCAGCAACATCAAACAGTTCTTGGGGGGCCAGACTTAGTTAGGTGAGAGTTGAAAATAACCCAAAAAAAACGATTTAAATCTCCTTAGGCCTATTCTCATTCTAAGCACACAAAATATGAGTTTGACTTTGAGGTTTCAATGAGGAAAGAACACAAATGCAAATCAAACATACTAAATGAAAAGAAAGAGGTTTCAATGGTTTAGAGAAAGGAAAACGCCATTGTTTCAAAGGTGTTAGGTGCTTCACTTACTTTGACTCGCCTCGTTAGGAAAAACAAAAACGGTTTAACTTATCAAATCGTTGACTAACCACAGCTAAATTAGAACATTCTATAATATGGCCCAGATCCAACATGTGTTCCGAGAAGATAACCAGTGCATAGACAGTCTCGCTCGTCTTGTTGGTGTCCAAAGCCCATAGCTTTTCTTCTTACACAATCCCTCTTTTAGAGTCCAGGAGCTCTTCCGTCGAGATGCGCAAAGCGTCATGTACTCCAGAGAGTTAATTTAGTGTTGTTATTTCCTTTGTAAAAAAAATATATTAATTTATTGATTAATTGATTTTTATAAATTAAAATAAATCGATTAATTTTTATTTAATATTATTTTTTAATTAAAATTTAAAATTTTGATAACTAAAGATAGTTTTTTTTAAATTATTTTTCAAATTTTTTAATTTTATTCAATTTGTGACTAACTTTATGACGATTTAATATCGATTGAACCTTTTAAACGTTAAATCTCTTATCTTATCGGTTTTTAAAATATTAATATATTTAATGTTTTTAGCTATTAAATATTATTTTTAATATATGCTTTCTATTTGATTAGGACTTTAATTTATTATTTTTATTAAAGTATTTAAGAATTTATAATTTGTTGTATAAAATCAAATAAGAATATTTAAAAATTGTTTACACGTAAGTTGTTTCAATAGTAATCAAAACTGTAAGTTCAGACCCACTTAGCACTACAAGGCTTATAATTAACTTCTTAGTTTTTTGGGCCTATCAAGTATAGGGTCCAGATTCCACCTTAGTAAAATCAAATGGTCTCTATTGTGGATCAAATCTCCTATTTCGATCCATATAAATATATGGATGAAATTTAATAGAACACGATAAAAACACTATAATTGAAACAGAAAATTTAACATGCATTTATCATAGCTTCGGGAGTACAAAGTAAATTTATGACATTCAAAGTTAAACTTTAACATTTTATAGGATATAAAAAATTTGATAAAGATCTTTCCTAATTAAATTAGATTTAAAATTAATAATTTATTATAATTAATTTAAATTATTAGTTTGAGTCTGATTTAATTAATTCGTATTAACTATAAGAGTTAGGTTAACTCATCATGTAAATAATATTTGATTAATTCATTTCTTAATTATTTTAAATAAATTTAATAAAAGGAAATTACTAAAAAATAAAAAACTATTAAAAAATAAAAATCATTATTTTTTTTTAAAGAAAATCCTTTTCACAGTTGATCGCCAAATTCCCAAACTAGCCTGTCAGTTTAACTAAGAGAGAACAAAAAGCCCGTGGCAGATTAACGTAATTTCAGGCAACAGTGAGTCTTTATTGATAACCGTACTCTCCTCCTTCAGCTTTACCACCGCATTTTTCCCACATTTTCCTCCGTGTCTGAAACGCACAGATACACCGCAGCAGCAGTGTCGTTTCGGGAATTCTCCGGCGCTGACTTGTCGTTCTTAGGATCGCCGAAAGCTGAACACTCATGTAACTTCTATGGTTTCTTCTTTCCTTTCTTTTTTTTCTACTTCTTGTTTTAAATGTTTGTATCTGTTTGGTAGCCTAGAAAATTAAAGATACAGCTGATTTTGCAGATCAAATAGAAGTTGAAGTTTTTAAGTAAGCAGTGTTCATGATGACCTTGTTAATGTTGAGTTGAGCATTGTCTTTCTTGTTCTTTTTTTTTTTCTAATAGCTCAGTTTGAATATTCCTTGGCAAGTGAACACAACATTTGACCTATTTGCCCTTTACATTAAGGAAATATGCAGTTCATGAGATCCATAAATCAGATTCAGTATCTATGTAGTCACTGTATGTGTAAAAAATGGTCAGATTCAGAATCTTTCAGTATCTATGTAATCACTGTATGTGTAAAAAATGGTCAGATTCAGAATCTATGTACTCACTGCATGATTAAAAAATGAGTTATCTTGTTATATGTTTTGGATTGATAATGGAACTTAGACTTAGTTGACTTGAGGATTATTTTTATTCGGAAATGGGGTTTGAACTAGTTTTTTTCTCTAAACTAATGGTGTCTCTGTGAATTGTTTTTAGGGTTTTTTTTTTTAAGTTTTCGGTTAACCCAATGGTGTTTTGTTTAACTTGTTTTCTGGTCTGCTGTCTGTGTCAACATCTTATTCCGACATCTTCATGGTAAACATTTTCCACATTGATCAAACTACTTTTCTCTTCACAGACCTTTTCTCCTCCGATGTTTCATGAGTTGAGCTAGTGGTTGGTCTCTAATGACTTAGATGTATACATAAAAGCATCAATTAATGATGATGGACTTCCAGATTTGGGCGTCTAGTTAGGTTCAGTTTTTAGCAGTTAGTTCTACATGAGTGAAGCTACTTGTTATTGAGAGCTCACTCACCAAGTTTATGAACATATGGAAATTCGGGCGACCCAAAATCCAGATGATGGAACTAAGCATCATTCTTTGACCCCATTAAGGGCAATCAGGGGTGTGGTGTGCTTAGTGGTCCTAATATTGTCGGCATTTATGATGTTAGTGTATTTTGGATTCTTGAGTTCGGTCTTCATCAGATTGTTCAGCATACATTACAGCAGGAAAGTATTGTCCTTTTTCTTTGGTGCTTGGTTAGCATTGTGGCCTTCCCTCTTTGAAAAAATAAACAGAACCAAAGTTATTTTTTCTGGTGAAACTGTTCCACCTAGGGAACGTGTTTTGCTTATTGCAAACCACAGAACTGAAGTTGACTGGATGTACTTATGGGATCTTGCATGGCGGAAAGGATGTCTGGGATACATAAAGTATGTGCTTAAGAGCGGTTTAATGAAATTGCCTGTATTTGGGTGGGCGTTCCACATTTTAGAGTTCATCCCAGTTGAGAGGAGGTGGGAGGTTGATGAATCAAACATGCGCCAAATGCTTGCAAGTTTTAAGGATAGGCAGGACCTTCTCTGGCTTGCTCTTTTCCCAGAAGGAACAGATTTCACGTACTAATCTTCTCTTGAAAATTTCCTTTATCTCTTTTTTCTTTTCTCAATTTGCTTCACAATAGAAAATTTTCTCTGCATTTCAAAGGATCCTTCCATCTTATGAAATGAAGTAACACACGCAAATTTTTGGTTCTTCTTTCCATGATGCAGTGAACAGAAATGCCTACGGAGCCAAAAATATGCCGCTGAGAGTGGTTTACCGATTCTGAAATATGTGTTGCTTCCAAAGACCAAGGGATTTTGTGCCTGCTTGGAGGATTTGAGGGCCTCTTTGGATGCAGGTTGATGTCTGTACTTTTCTGCTTTGCTGCTTAAATTAAATTCTCTGTGGGTCTTCATGATTTTTGTTATTAAAATTTGGCTACTGCTAATTCCAAGCAGGAAATATCAATAAATCAGTTAGGAGTAAAGGTGAAAAATAGATGGAAGGAAAATGAGAAGAATTTAGAATCTAGGGTTCTTGATCAACAATCTTTTTCTTATATCAACTTAACAGAGTATTTCTGTGGCACAAAAATGCTGCTAGGTTCTAAATTTTGTGATAAGAATAATACTTAGCAGCAATTCATGCTTAAGTTCCTTCCTTCCAATAGGATGAAAATAATGCACGATTGCCAAGTAACACTTTTCAACATATGATTAATATGTCAGGGGAAATGAATCATGAAGAAAATGATAATGCACTTAAAATCTGAAATGTGTTCTTCGAATGGTGGGAAATTTCTTTTTCTAGAGAACTAGTATCGATCCTTGTTTGCATTCCTGGACTAGCTTGTCACACGAGACATTCATCAGATTCTGGTATTCTAAAATACAGTGAAAAATGATGTGACATACATGTTTGATTGCAGGGTTATGCTCTAATTAATTCCGGTTTAATCCCCGTGTATAGTTGCTTATCATTTATTCTTCTGGTGATCTGTTTCTAAAGTTGTTTATATGGCAGTTTATGATGTAACTATTGGCTACAAACCTCGGTGCCCATCTTTGTTGGACAATGTCTTTGGTGTAGACCCTTCTGAAGTTCACATTCATGTGAGGCGCATTATGCTTGATGACATCCCAATTTCTGAGGAGGAGCTTTCAGGATGGTTGATGGATACATTCCAACTCAAGGACCAACTCCTCTCAAATTTTTATTCCCATGGTCATTTCCCTAACGAAGGAACTGAAGGGGACCTCTCAACAGTGAAGTGCCTTGTAATTTTTTCTGCTGTCATATTATTGATTGGCATATTGACATATCTTACAATTTTCTCTTCAATTTGGTTCAAAATTTATGTGTCCTTAGTATGCTGCTACCTGTCCGCTGCAACCTATCTCAATGTTCGTCCAATGCCACTTCTAAGCTTTCTGAGAGCCCTTTTCAGGTTTTAAATTTTGTATGCATATTCGCCTGCGGCTGAACTGAACATTATTTTATGCAGAATTTTGATCTTCAATCAGCGTTTTCTGTTCGTTTTCAGTCAAATATTGTCTTCCTTAGGAGAGTTATGCACAATTATAGAACATCCATCTGTATATTTTTATAAGGTTACATTTTTCACTGTTGCAATAGGGCATTGGGTTATAAAAAAAATCCCCACTTGCATGCTGAAGATGAGAAAGAAATTATATTTTTGTCTCTTGACCAACTTCGAGTTTTTCTAAGATGTATGAAACATTTTACTAAAGAATCCAAAATCTTGCTAAACATTTCACTAATAACACTCTTAAATTAACTTTCTTTCAATCCAATGTGATAATATGTATGGTACAAAAAAAGAAAGAATCTTTGAGGAACAACTTAAATAGTAATTATGATAAATTGAAAACATGAAATTGTACAATCTGGAATATGAACATCTGCAAGTTTTGGAAGCAGGAATTGTTTGTGTGATCCATTTAGTTGTTAGTGTGCTTGATGATCCTTTGCAGGACAACAGTCCTTGCCCTTCGAATATCTCTGCTACATGTGTCAGCCTGTGCTCCTAAATCCTCCACATTCTTCATGAACACTTCAAGCCTTTTCTTGATCTCTTGTATAGCGAATTTCACTGCGTCGTGTTCAATTGCAAACTCTGCATTTTGCGTCAGAGCTTCAATCTCAATTTCAAGCCTGTCAATAAGAACCCTGATACTGTCCAGGTCCTTTATAGCAACGTAAGTACCAACTTGCATTGTGCTTATTAGCTCCTTTTGACCCTTGAGTGCATTCTCATAATTCTTCCATAAAGAATCAATCCACTTCCCCATGGAGCCTAGTGGGATTGATGTGGCAGCCGCAAGGGCAGCCGCCACAGGAGGAGCTGCCATGGCAGCTGCCACAACCGAACAAATTAGCACAGCAGCAAAAGTAGCAGCAAATATCATACTTGATACCTTCCTCCAGGCATGGATGCATTTGAGTTTCTTGTCAAGCTTGTTCTTTTTAAGTTGCAGCTTTTCAAGCATCAGTATCTGTTGCTTGTAAACAGATTGGAAGATCTGAAAGAACTCCTCCGTAAAAGGGTCACCGGCCGCTTTGAAGTTCTTCAGCTCCTCCAAGGTTTTCACGAATCTGTTACCCCCGGCTTCACTTTCTTCTTCGAACTGTTGAAGGGCAACAAGTATAAGCAACTGGCTATCGCGGGCACGTTTCAGACACTTCTCTAAGGCTGTGCAGAAATCTAGAGTTTGCAAACTATTCTCAAAGTACTCCTCCACGAGTTCGAACAATTCTTGGTTCTTCCAAATGTCTTTCTTGCAATCTAAGATCACCTTTACAACCTCCTGATTCATCTCCAAAAGACATTCAGTGACTTCCTTCAATGAATCGAATGAAAGTGCTCTAACTTCCACGCCAACAGCTAGAGTATTGATAACATTTTTGGTGCGAGCTTGGAGAGTGGTGTCAAAGGACTGCAAGTCCTCGTCGATCCTGCAAGCTGCTTCGTAGGAGCTCAATTCTGTCGTATACTGTAAATTATTGTCGTTGATATGGATTGCAGAGGACGCTTCTGTTGGCTTGTTCTTGCTCACATGACCTCCCATCCTAGAGAACAAGAAAACCAGATTCAATTCTGAGTCTTTTCTCAATTCTCGGACCCTTTTAATCCTTAAAAACCCAGAAAACAAGAAGTTGGTTTCAGGATAACAACTTCCAAGCAAATCCTATACCAGAACACCAATCAGATAAAAAGAGACAGAAGCTTTAACACATGTTATTGATGATCATTTTAAACAACCGCGAGAGATGACGATCACCACAACACAAGAGGAAGACTGGATTTTCAAGGAACTAAACCTGACCACAAACAACAAAGACCCGATAGAGATTTGCAAGTTAAGACTTTGAAACCTATAGAAAATGTGGATATAAACTCTTATATTGTCCAACAAATCAACTCAATGATTAAAGGCCGAGGCTGGTAGCATAATTGGTGGAGTGTTCTTTGCAAAGAAGGAAAGTGATGTAAAGCAAATATATAAATAACTAAACAGATAAATATATAGATAGAGAGATAGAGAGAGAGAGAACTTGAGGTGATTCATGAATGAAGAAGCTTAAAGAGAATCAAAACCGTTAAGAACCAAGAAAATGAAGCGAAAGGGTGGTGGTGGTGGTGGCTAAAGTTTCGAGACTTTTAAGCATTAGCTTGCACGCATGAGCTTAATGAGATTTGGGACATGGAAAACGCGGGAAGCAATGGTTTTTCCACTGTCTCTCTTATCTTCTCCTTCTTTAAAAGCTTCGTGTGTGTGTGTGTGTGTGTGGCTTCACAGTTTTAACGCGCAAAGCAAACTGTTTCCATACAAAATGGACGAACGAACGAACTACACATACAGAGCTACACACATAATATACAGATACTTGAGCTCCAAGATTGCAGAAAGTTAAATTCTGCAACTGAAATCGTGTGAAAACAAGCTTTTAAGGAAGTGGGTTCATCACCAACTTACCTCAACCTGTTTCCAAGAGATTTTAACTAAGAAACTGAAACCAAAGACGCAGACTTTCTTGTCTTTTCCTTCTGCTTTTCACTTTGCTTTGAGGTTCAAAGAATGTAAAATTCATCTTTTGAGTGGCTGTTCATGTTTGCATTAGTTGGCGTTGTCTGGCACTCCTTAATGCTGCTTTAAATGATCACGTGTTTGTTTGTGAATGTGACGGTAATGGCTAAACCGTAATATATTGCAAGATCAGGGTTCCTTATTAGAAGTCATTACTAAAAAGCCGAATAACAGGCTAAGTTAGTTCTCCAATGACACCACCTGTTGGACACGCGTAGACAAACGAGTGGTTGCCGTCGGCGAAATCTTGAAAATGATTGCACGCTACGTCACGGCGGGATTCTGCCTGTCACGTGCTTTGTAACGCCTCTCCGCTTCTCGCCTTTCTTAACAAGACAGATGATGTTATTAGTTGTTTAATTACCCAGGCTTTCTGGTTTTGTAAAGAAGTCATTCTCATCTTTTATCATAAAAATGATTTTTTATTAACAAACAATTGTTCTGAAGAAGCTTCGCATTAAAAAAAAAAAAGAGAGAAAAACATCTGAATTTTGAAGACAAAATTATACAAATATTGAAAATTTTGTTACTAAATTAAAAAGTTTAAAAAATTAGGGACTGAATTGCAAAAATCTCAAAAGATTAAGTACTTTTGAATTTATTATTCCTAATTATTATAACATATCTATTTTTAAAATTTAAGTATAGTTAAATCTCGTGTTTAATTTTTCTGATATAATGAATATTTGGGCATAGTGATTCATATTCAATTAATTACATTAAGTGTAAAATCATTTGAAAATTTTCAATTTAGTTACAAATTTTAAAGCTTTTAATTTAGAGATTGACCTTTTAAATTTTGTAGGGATGGCAATGAGTCAATCCCGCTAATTTTTTTAAAATTAAAAGTAAAAAAATAACATTTTTTTAATTGAATCCGAACTTACCTGAAGTCTAATTCTTCTAAGTAAACTAATGCCGTTTTGTTTAAAAAAAGTTGAACTTTGAACTAGTATAGGCTTAGTTTGACCTATGAGTCCATCCATTGAAAGCACCTTAATTTAGTCGCATTGCCATCCATAAAATTTTGTAGAAGTCAAGTCAAGTCAAATATATTATTTATCCTAATGTGGCTAATAGATCACTGAATATTCATGTGACATTTAGTGAACATATCACATCAGAATAACTAACATTTTGACCTAATTTATACAAATCTTAAAATGTTAGTCACTAAATTATAAACTTTAAAAAGTTTGGCATGAAATTAAAAAAATTATAAAGGATTAGACATTATATAATTTGTTATCCTAATTCTAAATTATTTACTTACAAGTTAATTAATACATCTATAATTAATAAATTGGAAAAATATATAGATTTGCTCATTATATTTTTCATCATAATACAAATATTCTCTGGTCATTTTTTTGTGAACAGAATGATTTTTAACATTAATAAATACTCTCTTGTCTAATAACATACATCAATAATACTCTATGTATTTCTCTTAACATTGTTGGTACTTGTTCATATGTACTCATCCTCGTGTCCATATAGATCCTCCAAGTGTTTTTGTTTTTTGTTGGGGGCAAATTTGACAAGTTCAATCAGCAAGTATTATAAATATTTCTATTTATAAATCACAAGGCTATTTCAAGATTATTCTTGCATTACCAAGTATATGTAGAAAATTCCAACAGCAGGCGATTTCAATTGAAATCATTGTTACGCTCGAGTCTATAAAGAAGTTAGGTAAAATTAATGACATCTTTGAGGTAATTTATTTTATTTTACTTTTTTTGTTTTTCATGAGATATCTTAAAAAGGTCTCAACTATAGAAAGACACATTTAAGGTAACTTATTATTACATGCCATGGCTAGTTTACAAAGAAAGATCAAATCAAACCAATGGTTTATATTGTGTACCAATTACAAACTAACAATTTAGTTTTTTTTTAAAACGAAGGAACTCACAACTGCTATTTTTTAGATACGCACTATATACGACAGGCTCTATCGAGAGAGCGTAGGTAGAGAGATTCGAACACAAAACTTTTTAACTTCATACCTCCCACTCTACTAATTCGACTACCCCTAGGGTCCCTAAGAATTTAGTTGTTTAACTATTTAATGAATTAGTATGATCCAACTTCATAATTTAGACAATTTATGCTTGGCCCTACGCAAAAGAAAATGCATTTGGAAACATATAATATCCGTAAATATTTACAAATTTATTTTTGTACAATCATTCAAATGAAGAATATTTAAGAAAAAAAACATACTATATGAAATGAAATAAATGATAATTTCTTCACCCTTCAAATAATGGTCCGTCATTTCATTTTATAAATGAGTTAAATCTCTATAAAGTACAAGAATTAATTTAATTTAATTTTATATTGCTAGTGTTGCTCATTACCTTAAATTCATTAATTTCTATTAGCTTTTGTCTTTTGATAAGCATTTTATTTTATTGTTGGCCCTTTGAATTGGATTCTTTTGTGCATACTCACTATTTGATTTGTAAGAGTGCTTGGGTCTATAAGAAATCCAGTTTTTTGGCCTGCTAATAAGCATAAAGAAAATCATCCTTCGGCTAAGAAAGTTATGTCTTGGAACACTAGAAAAAACAAGGAAAAAGGATACAAATGAACCTAAAAATTTTAAAAGAAAGATATAAAAAAATCATTTCAAAATGTTAAATTGCAAAAATGCAAAAAAATATGTCTCAATTGGTCATTACATCAAATAATAAAAAAAAAATCTATCTTAAAAATCAATCTCAAACTGACACTCTCAACCTTAGCCAACTCTTCAGCTTCCACCATATAATCAAGCTCCACCAAGAGTTTGCTCTATATTATCCTATCATTATTTATTTGCTTATTCATTATATGTTTAGGGTTAATCATAAAAAAAACCTAAATTTTTATCAAATTTTTAATTATAGCCCGAACTTTTAAAAATAGCAATAAAATGTCCAAACTTTCAATTTTTTTCAATTTTAACTCAAACTTCAAAAAATGACAATAAAATATTTAAAATTTAAATTTTCTTCAATTATAGCCTGAGTTATCTGTTGTTCTCCCAATGTCCTTAGTTATTTATCTTTTGTTTATTCTTCTAACGCTCCAAACTACTCTCATATTACATCGTACCGCATAAGTAAAATCGTCATAGCTGCGTAATTTAATTTAAGTCATTTTCAAACTTAACGAAAATATTAACGTTGGGTTAGAATTGAAACAAATTGAAATTTTAAGCATTTTATTGTTACTTTTTGAAGTTCGAGCTAGAATTGAAAAAATTTAAAAATTTAGACATTTTATTTCTATTTTTTAAAGTTCGGACTATAATTAAAAATATATCACATTATGGTGGTGGTGACAGTAAACTTATTATCATAGGAGATTGTTAAAATTTAATTTAGAAAGCCTATGAAAGTGTATAAAAAATTAATCTAAAAAGTTTATGCAATTACCTATACAAAAATATCCCTCATAATTAATTATGAACTCTAAAATGAGAAAAATTAGGAGGTAAAATAAATACTAGGAAAAATATTCTAAATATCTAGAATATTTTGGAATTTACTATCGAATTCCTAAGGCTATAAAGAGGCCTAAAATGTAAACCACTAAAGTAAAGAAAAAACATTATAACCAATAGCAAGCTAAAGCAATGAAACTCCTTTTTTGTGCAAATCCTTCTCTTCCCCTCTTGTGTCCCCAAAATTTAACTGTGATTTCAGAGCAGTGTTGATCCTTCTTGGGCTTCCTTCTATTTCTTCTAAAAACAAAGTCTATGAAGGATTCATTTATGGTAAAATACATAGGATTCAATTATAAAAAACATCTTGAAGAGCCGAGACTCCTCTTCAATTAGTGCATGTTGACATTTGAGGTCCATCAAGAATCACAAGTGTTAGAGGAAAAAGATATTTTATTCGCTTTATCGATGATTATAATCGAATAAAGTGAGTGTATTTCATCTACTAAAAATTTGATGAATTCTCTTGCTTCAAGGAGTTTGAGGCCCTAGTAGAAAAATAATGTAGGCATTTTCTCGAAATCCTACGAACTGATGATAGGGGATAATTCAATGATTATAGGTTCATCAATTTTTGCAAATAAAAAGGCATTAAAAAAGAGTTAACTATTCAACTTACACTATGACAAAATGATGTCACCAAAAGGTAGAATAGAACCATTGTTGAGATGATTCTATTGATACTAAAGGTAAGAATATTACAAAGAATATGTAGGCAGAAGTAGTTAATACTACAATATAAATTCTAAATCATTCTCTCACTAGGGCAATCCTAAATATGACTCCTTATAAAGCATGGTTCAAAAGAATCAACTGTTGACCATTTTAAAGTTTTTAGATGTGTAGCATATTCATACATTTCACAGGAGAATTGAGAAAAGCTAGACGAAAAAGGAGAATAGTGTATCTTTATTGAGTATAGTGAGCAATCAAAAGGCTATTGACTATACAAGTTAGAAACAAAAAAACATAATCATTTCAATAGATGTCATCTTTGACAAAAGAGTAAGCTGTCAATGGAACACCAAAGCCACAAAAGAAGAAGTTTGGAGGAAAGCTATGGACAAGGCAATCAAAATGGTTGAGAAAAATGGTATATATATATGAGAACTTATGTAAAAGTCAAAACAAAAAATGGTCACCGGGCTAAAATGGATCAACAAAATCAAACATAATGAGGATAGATCCATTTAGAAACACAAAGCTCTACTTGTCATTAAAGGCTACTTACAACAATCAAGCATTGAATTCAATGAGACATTTACTCTAATTGTCCGTATGGAAACAAGAAGAGTAGTGATAGATTTAGCTGCACAACTAAAGCTTCAAGTATATCCAGGGGCGGATCCAGAAATTTTTTTAAGTGGGGGAAAATTTTTATTAAGAACAAAATTTTATTTTTAATGGGGGCAAAATTTTAACAAAAGTAAAATTTTATTTTTTTTATGGGGGCAAAACTTAAAATAATAATTTTTTTATAGAGCATTAGTTGGAGACAGTGGGGGCAAGTGCCCCCGCTTGCCCCCATTGTAGATCCGCCACTGAGTATATCAATTAGATGTGAGATCAACCTTCTATAATGGAAAAATTGAAGAAGAAGTCTAAAGTCACGACCTCCTAAAGCTATAAATAGGCTTGAAATGGAAGCCGCTGAAATGAAGAACAAATTATTGTGAAGAATAGCAAGTCAAACCACATCTCCAAAATCAGACAAAGTTCTTGAAAGAGTTTCAAGAAGTGCACTAATATCAAAGTTGCTTGTAGTGGGAAGATTCAATAATAGAAATTAATTATACTAATATTTATGAAGTTTCATTGAGAGTAACTAAATTAGCTGTGTTCATACCTCATTTTCAAACTTTATCATACAACAAGAAATTAGTGGTTTACCGGCGGAAAAAAGCGTCGGTAAACGGCGTAACTCTGTCGGTAAAATAAATTACTGATAAAAATGAAAGATAGACGAAATCATGTTAAAACGCCCGTAGTTAAAGTTACCGACGAACCATATTCCGTCGGTATATCTACCAACGGAAAAGTAAACGACATAACTATCGGTAAATTTTACTAATGGAAGACTTTCTGTCAATAACCCGTAAGGAACATAAAATAGGTATGCACACGTTACCTTACTTGTTAAACTTTATGTTTCTTCTTAATAATATAATTTATTATTAAATTTTCCAAAAAATGCTTTTCTTGTATTAATTTTCATAATAAATAATAAATATGTTTTATAAAATAAGATATCTTAGAATTCATCACGTGTCAAATCTAGGTGAAAACAACTTTAGATGTAGGATAAATAAAATTATAAGACTATTAAAAGATATTTATTTATTTAATAATTAGTACCTTAAAAGCAGTACTATTAATTACATAATTGATAGCAAAATG
>JANVCQ010000107.1:14354-28925 GCA_025531925.1 Erythroxylum plowmanianum | reverse complement strand
GTGGTTAGTTTCCTAATTCGTTGTATTTCAAGGCTATAAATTGGGTAGCTAGAAGAAAATAAGATTATCGATTATCTATCAAACATCCTTTCTCTGATCTCTTTCTATCTAAATCTCCTTTCCTAAATTCTATCTTAGCGGAAGCAAAATTTACCGTATCAGTAGATGATCGACAACAAGGAGAGAACAACGTGGATGGCGGTGGGAGAAAACCTAGAAACCTAATTATGTCAAAAACATTAGGCAGCTGTGATACACACATCGGTTGTTATGGGAGTGAGACTGAAATAGTTGTTAGCACATGAAGTGCATGCGCCTATCAACGTCTCTCATTGACTGAGGGCGCATGCACTACACGCACTTCATTGATAGACTTCTCACGTGTGTACTCTTCACATTTGCTTTTATTTGATTATTTTAATGTTTTTAAAGTTTTAATGTTAGTTAAATTAATTTAATGGTGATTAAATTGGTTTATATTCTTGTTAAAATTGAAAAAGTGTTTTCGAGTTGTTTGAAAATTATTTTCAAGGAGTAATTATTATTATGAATACTTTGAAATTTAGTTTAATTTTTTAAAAGTTGAATTATTAAATTAAATTGAAAAAGTTGAAATAATAAATTAAATTGATTATCAAAGCAATAATTAGAATCAAATAAATATTTAAAAAGTTATCTTTCATAAATAGATTATGTTAGATAACCAATATGATGAGATTATATTAATTAAGATGAGATCTTAATTTCAAAATTAAAGTAATTATTTTTATTAATATGATTAAGATTAATAATTAAATTGATTCCTAATTTAATTAAAAAAGTTTTTTCTAAAATTAAAGTTAATTAGTTTCAAATAGATTGAAATTAATTAATTAGACCTCCTAAAATTAAGAAAATTGTTTTTTAGGTAATTAAGAAAAATGTTTCTTAATTAAATTTATTTACTTCAATTTAACTGAGATAAATTTATGATTTATTTGTTTAGAGAATTATTGTTCAATTGATTTAGAAATTGTTTCTTTATTTGTGAATAATAAGTTTTTTTATTTTTAAAAAATATTTTTCTTAGTTATTGAAAAGTGTTTTCATTTATTAATTAAGAAAATGTGCTTTCTTTAATATTTTAAAAATAGTTTTTAGCTTATTAAAGAAACATTTTCTAATTAATTAAGAAGTCAATCGCTAAATAAATAATATATAATAATTTTTTAATTAAATTTAAAAAAATTTATTTAATTTTGAAAATAGTTTCTTTTAATATTAGAAAATAGTTTACTAATTAAGAAAAAATTTATAATAAGATTAGATATATTAATTTTCTAATGAGATTATAAATAATTTTCTAATTAGATTAAAATATGTTACTTATATAATTTTAAAAAAATAGTTTTTCTAAACTATAATAAGTAAGTAGCGAAATTTATTTAAAATTGTTTTAATTAAATTTTGCTATAGGAGTCAAGACAATTGGAAATAATTTCCAATTGAATTTGGAAATTGTTTTCAAATTAAAAATAAATTTCTATTTAGAATAGGAATTTAGTTTATTTAGGAATCAATTGGTTTATTCTAATTTAATTTTTCCAAAGAGTTGGAAACATTATTTCAAATTATGAAGACCAATAGCTAGAATCAAATGAAGCTTGATGTTTTATGCATATAATTTGATTATGAATGCATAAGTTGTATACTTTATTTATATGGTTGATATATATATTGGATGCATGTTACAATTGTATGTTGTATATGTGTTATATTTTACATACAATTTCGTGTTTGATGAGGCAAACAAAATTAAATCCCTCATTGGCATATTAAGTACACATTGAGAACGTGATGGTTGCCTTCTATTGTTATAAGAATAAACTAAAGTCTCGTTTATTATAGGCTTATTGAGCAAACTCAAGGCCGCTTTAACCCAAACATATGTAGTTTTATAACAACGAGTTTTCCTTAATTAAATCTATATGAATTGGATGAGCAAACTCATGATCACATGACTTTACATGCAGGGCTAGGAATAACATATAATATATGTTTTAGAAAGAGTTGTCATCTAACGTAACTAGGAGTCACATGAGATGTGATTGATAAAGTTGTTATCTATCTAATTTAGGTTTAGTTGGTTTGTTAAGAAAACTCAAGATCAACTATATTTGAATGGGATCCTAGCCTATTAGAAGATTAGAGTAATTTTTCCATATAGTAGTGAGGGCTATTATTTCAAATAAAGTAGTGGGAGTAACCAAATGCATGAAAAAAGTCCTAATCTTATTTGGTAGTCATGGCATATAATTAATTACTTTCTTTTCTTACATTTATATTTTTTTCTGAATGGAATTGACCTTGCTTAGTATAGCTAATACTAAGTTAGTGAACCAAATTTCTTGGATATAAGATATGATTGAGAAGAGTTCTCAAAAGTTAGATAGAAAATTGTATGTCCATTATGTTGTTCTGCTATCAAAGTCATATAGATGAAAAAAATGTATTAACATTTTGAGTTGACTAGTGTCTCATAAACTTTGAAGACAATATGTAAGATGTATGTTAACACCAAAATAGCAAGAATTAGGAGGTTGCATAGAGTAGAGCTAAATGGTATAGTACCTTATTGGAATTGCTCCACTTAGTTTATCCTATTAAAAGCATAAATATGGACATCAGTTAAAGGATTTGCTATAGTATGATAATATTTGTCATAAGAAGAAAAATGATTACATAAATTTTCTTGCCTATATCTAATATAATAGAGTTCATATATATTTCTAATTTATGCTTTTGAGTATACAATATTGAATTTAGATTTAAAGTTGTTGTAATGTTCAGTGCAAGATAAGAAATAGATGGTTAAGTAAAAGTAGTTGATCTAATTTTATACAAACAGTTTCTATATGTTGGATTAAAAGAGACTTATACTTAACACAAATGGCAAAAATATAAAGCTGGATAATTGATACTATCATTTTATGCCATGTTGGTTAAATCATCAAAACAAGAATCATAAAGTTATATACAAGGATATGTGTATCCTTATGATTATTAATCGTATGAAACTTGTCACGCTGAAGAATAACCAAATCAACCTTTGATAAAGGATGATGATGGTATTGAATTGTTAAGTTCATACGTATGATGTAATAAATGGAATAACGATTCATAAAAGGATAATATTTATATTTTATTAGATTACTAATGACTTATATCATATAGTTATATGCATTAAATGAAATAATGATTTAAAATTTTGAAAAGTTCAAATTGTTTAAAGCTAAGTAGAAATTAAGCATTGAGAGTGTTGAAGCACTTTGAAAAGTTTGTTTTAGAGATGATTATGAATTTGTCATGCTTAAAAGAAGTTTAGAGGAAGTATAGTTGTCCTCTTTAGTGGGATTATGTGGAAACATATTGCTCATAGAGAACAACAATTCTAACTTTTAATTGTTGAATGAATAATTGTCTGAGAATAACTCTTTTTGGATATGAAAAAGGTAACAACTTAATTCAGAGATTTAGATCTATAAAGATAAGATGGAAGTTTTTTTTACATATTCTATGTCCAAGTGCACAAATGATGTACTAAAGGTGTTTAGTATTTGAGATATCTAATACTTGTAAAGTTTTAAAGATATCAATTAATTTATGTATGAGTTGATAGTTGAGTTTAAGGAGATAAGGATATTTACTTTAGAAGTAAACCCCAGTTAAGGTCTATTTTACTTAAGAATAATATCATACAAGATTGGAAAAGTTCCAACATAGATATGGTTGCTAATTAAGCCATAATACATTTTTCATTTAGTGGAAATGGTTATTTAGATCAATAAGTTCTTTGGTGAACTTAATATAGTTCCTTATATTATTTAAGACAGTATTGTATTGCGAAACATTAGAGTGATTGGGCGTGTCAAAGGAGCTAAGGTTTTATTAAAGATCTAATGATGTGTTTAGGCAATTTTTCTTAATTATGATGATAATTAACACGGAAGTTGTAAGATTTAAGGGCTCACTATAGAGAATCTTATAGAATTCTATCATTACACCACTATCCCAGCGGTAGTATAATCATCATATGATGATATGGTAAGAAAAACTTAAACGATTGGCTTACTATAAGAAGGAGATTGTTGGTTTATGCCTTACAACTAATCATTTTGACTGTATTTTAGTGATAATATACTTTAAAGGCATTCTTTATCATGTACATGTTTAGATGTATATGATAAAGTCTATGGGATAATTGTACATTGCAAATAAAATCATAATGAGATTATAATTATGAGATTCATATTCCAATTATGTATTATCCCTAAGTTATTCCTAGTATTGTTCTATTAAAATTGAACGTTAATAGAACAAAAAAGACTAGCACATGTTATATTTTTCCTTGTGAAGGAAGTAGATAATCTTATAAGTTAAAATATAAAGATACTTAAACAAATGTATGGGTGCTTGTTAAAGAATAAGTTCACTAAACATGCTGAAAATGAGAAATCTATTTGGAACATTACTTGAATATTTATGGAATTCTCATTGTGATGATTGTACAAGTGACCCTTTGACTTGAGGTCACCAAAGTTATCTTGTATAGAGATTGCTATATTTTCATACTACTTAGAACCTATTTAATCATAGGTCGATCAATCAGTAGTCATTAGATGTAGCATGAATTATATAGAGGTAGTTGTTTGATCAAGATATGATTCATCACCCTAAAGTAATTAGGGAGAATGTTCCATTTTTATCGATCAGTATAAATTCAAGAAATCTTTGGCCAAGGTGAAATGACATTTTGTAAATAGTTTACAAATGTCATTAATTGAATTGATAGCTAATAGCAGAAAACTAATATGATTGGACTCAAAATAAAATAGACATTAATTTCACATTTTGTATCTAATCGGAACATTGTATGATGAAAGGAATGAATCATACGAAAAAAATCATGCATGGAAAGATTAGTTAAAACTACTTTGACATTCCTAAATATTTGGGTGGTCATGATGTACTACTAGACTTCAATCTTGAATTATGATTATAAATTGCTTAATTAGAGAATTGAAGATAAATTAAAAGAAGTTTTAATAAGCAGTTTTAATTTATCAAATTCTAATTATGAATTAGATTTATAATTTATAATCATAGTCAACATATTTGAGAATAAGAGGATCTCACATATAAAACAAGTTGAAGAGAACAAAGTTATTTTAATCAAGTTGGACTTGATTGTGAAATTTGATAAGCTTTATGATTAAATATCAGATATTTAATAAATAAGGATCAATATGAGATATTAAATCTAATTAGGGCATAATTAGTATTTAATTAGAATTATTTTTAATTCTAATTAAAGTTTAATTGAAATTATAATTTAATTTCAATGACATTACTAAAACATCTTAAATCAATTATAAATGGGCTTAAGCTCTAATGGAGCTAGTACTCATTGCTTAATCCTCTATATAAAAGTTACAAAGTTTTCTCAATTTATTTTGTGGATATTGTTAGAGGTCAGACATTTGTGTGGCTATAGTAGTTGAGAAAGATCAATTTCAAAAATTAGTCAAGGGATATGACAAGATAGAGATCAAACTTTGAAAAAAGAAATAAATTAAGTTTTCGCTTTGTTATGATTTATATTAATCATTTTATATAATTAATTAATAGATCTTGGTTTTCGAACAATTAAAGGTTATGAAAATGTTTTGTAACCATTCTTTGTGGCCGAGATTAGATCTCGACCAGATTTTCCATCATAAATAGGTCTATGATGGGTGTGTCTGAAAATTCCATGTAGATATCCAAGAAATAAGGTAATGTATAGTCCAAGAGCAAAGAAGCTGCTTAAAGAAGATGCAGTAAAGACAATCTAGAACGTTAGAAGCTCCGTTCAAGAATACGACAGACAAAGAAAATATTAAAAGTGCACAACAATAATGAACCAGCCAGAAGAAGTACGTATTCTAACCAAAGTTCTCCATATAGTCAACTAGGAAATGGATGTGTAGATTTCTATATTTATATAGCATTGAAGCATAATTATGCCATTATTCCATTAATCAGAAGAAACAATTTAAGAATTAGCTATTTCTTGGCCGCTGATACTTGCATGAATCCATCTAAGAGGAAAAAAAGAGTTTGCCTTGAATTTCAAATATCTCTTATTTATTCATTGTATGACACTGGGCAATAATAACAATTTTCAAGACAATTTTTTAATAGTTACACACAAAAGGAACATATTACTATACTGAATAACACAAAAAAAGTTGTATAATTAGAAATTGGATAGTAGTTATTAACGGGTAGGCAGAAGTCGCAGTGGGTCAAGCGAGACCTTCCTAAAACTTTTTTTTATTGTTACAACTTAGAAATCATTATAGTGATTCTACTTGGAAATAACCAAGGACATTTCAGCTAAATATCTAGTAGGAATACAAAGAACTTAAAAACATATGTTCCAGCTGCACGCACATCCATGCATGTTGTTAACGTCTGCCTATTATGTCGACGTGATTTGGCAATGTTATGGACGATCAATCACAATAATCAAAGAATAATGCAGAAAATAAACGAACACATAGATTTACGTGGTTTACTAAAATATGGCTACGTCCACAGGCAGCTAGGGTTTTTTATTCACTGTGAAATGTTTTCCGATAATGCAATACACTAGGAGAATAAAATACAAAAGGCATAACATTATTTCTCCTGGTGTAAAGTCCAGTATATTTTATCAGGCTCCATATCTTAACAGGAAGATTAGCATCCCACCATGTGAGCCACTGCACTCATCTAGGGTCCCAGCTGAAATGTTATTTCTTGCGTCTTTAAAATTCCCACCAGCGCAGTGTGATCTACATATTCCATTATACAAAGAAGTATTGTGGGTGTTGAAACTTCTGCTTTGATAAGCTAATTTGGAGCCTAATTTGTTGTACCAATTGTTTATAAAATTGCTCCTAAGAGTTGCTTTTGTCTTAGAAAGTTTTGAAGTTTCTCTCATCCTATGTAGTTATGAGTGAAGAAGAAAGAACTATCCAAAAGCATAATGCGCATTTGCTATGCAGCTCCCTCCATATGTCTCTAATGTAATGACATTTGAAAGACAAGTGCGCACTAGTTTCCTCTGTTTCTCTGCATATGCAATACCAGTTAGTGAGCTGACAATATTTGCCTATCTTATTAATTATTTTTAATATGGCTTTCATTGGGAGCTATAGAGTAAACGCTGCACTGGCGTGAAGCTAACTAGACCAGATGACTTTAGTCCATGATAGCTTGGGAAGTTGTTTAAATTAGGTTCTTGCAAGAGGAATTCGAAAATTTACCATCATATGAGTGTCTCCAAATGTATTTATATTCTTTAGTGTTGTAATAAGTTCCACAGATTTCATTAGCTAGAGAGATGGGAAATGTAGAGTTTCAAAATTTTTCCATGCATTGTAATACTATAGAAACCGACGCATCTAATGGTATTGAGCTCTTTATGATTTCAGCTACATTAAGGTTAATCAATGGTCCACCTGAGTTATTATACCAAAAATTGACATTCCTCCCATTACATATCAACAAAATAATGTCCTCTTTGTGCTTGTCCCTCATCTTGAGAATAGCTTTAAGAGTAATGGAGTCAATTCCCAAGCCATCTCGATTTTTAGGAGTGCATATTTCTTTCCATTTCATAATATTTTGATGACTTTTCCCCTTGCTGTCTGTCCATAAGAAGTTACTGAACATATTGTCTATGACTTTTAAGATTGATCTTGGGAAAGATAAGTGGGATGCCCAATAGGTGGTGATGGAGTTGAGAACCGAGTTAATAAGTTGTATTCTCCCTGCTCGTGAAAGATGTCTGGAGCTCTAAGATGAGATTCTAGTTTGTATTCAATCAAGTAGTTTTGTGTAATCCATTGGTTTTAGTCTGTGTGGAGAGATAAGGATGCCCAAATATTTTGTTGGGAACTCTTATGATAGATATCCAACTAAGATAGTGATTGATTGCTAATGACCCAATGCACTCTTAGAAAGGAAGATGTTACTTTTAGAACAATTGACATGAAGTCCTGAGGCTTTTTCAAATATCTTTAAAGCTTTAATAATGGTGGAGATGGAACTGGTATCAGCTTTTGAAAGCATAATCACCTCATCTGCAAAATAATGATTGGTTAGTTTAAATTTACCACATTTAGAGAAGTATTTGAAATCCATCATCCATGCCACAACATTCTCAATGATCTTATGTGGAGTTTGCATCACCAAGGCAAAGATATATAGAGACAAAGGATCTCCTTACCTGATCCCTTTGCTACTTAGAAAAAACCTGGTAGGTTGTCCATTGATCAAGATGCTATAAGAAGAAGTCATTAAGCATTTTTCAATCCACTATATAAATATTTATAGAAATTCTATAGCCTGCATAGTGTTTATGATGAAACTCCAATCAATGTTATCATATACTTTCTTAAGGTCAATTTTGATAAAACAATTTGGTTTTATTCTTGGGGTAATCGAAAATAAACTCTTGAAGTAACATAATGTTATCACCAATTATTCTTCCAGGTATGTATGCACCTTGAGTGTGGCTAATGTGCTTATGAAGAATTCCTTTAAGCATTTAAGCTAGGAGCTCAGAAATGATTTTGTACAAGGAATTGCAATTGGCAATTGGTCTAAAATCAGTGAAGCGATTCAACTCACCCTTCTTTAGTGCCATAATGATAAAAGTCATGTCGATTTCCCTAAGAAGTGTTCCTTTACTAAAGAATTCCATCATAGCTTCTGAAACCATGTTACTAGTGAGAGACCAAGTTTCCATGAAAAATTAATATTGAAACCATCATCCATGGTCTCTGTGAGGATGAAGAGATGCAATTATATCCTCAATTTCATGGAGTGAGACAGGTCTGGCTAACTAGGTTGCTTCTTCTGAAGAAAGAGAGTCATTTAGGATCTGTTTGAGTAATAATTTGGAAGAGCATGCATCCATAGGCTTGTTCATAAGCTCTTTGAAGTGTTCATAAGCTCTTTGAATGAGTTGAGTTTGAGAATCAAAATCAATGTTGTTGTGGTTATGTGAAATAATTTTGTTTCTCGCCTTTCTTGACACCATAGCCTTGTGGAAAATAGCAGTGTTTTTGTCTCCATGCTTCATCCATTCCACTCTTAGTCTTTGTTTATATAAGGAATAATCAAATAACAGTGCTTGAAAGTAGTTGTGTAGTGCTTTCATTTCTTTAGCTTCTATTCTTAGATTTCTAGGATTGGTGTATTGTAGTTATTGTATAGCTTCCAACTCTCCTTTAGTTGTGTTGACAAGATGGTGTGTGTTAATATTGGCATTATAAAGTCTCTTCATTTCCTGCTTGATTAATTGCAACTTTTTCTTAAAGATACATTGTTAGTGCCTTCTATGTCAGATCTCAATGCATTTAAAAAACCTTCCTTAAACCTAGCTAGTTGGATTAAAAATTCATTGAACTTGAAAGGGTGGAAAATTATCTGTAGTAAGATAAGTTAGAATGGGAGTAAGTGATTACTAGCAAACTTTGTAAAGCATCTTCCTATTGTTATATTAGTGCATTGGGCTTCCTCTAAACATCTGCCAAGATTTATGCAAGGAGTACAAACTGACCATGGTCAGCTTCCTCAGTTCTTAAAATAGAATTGAAGTCACCCGATAGTATCCATGGGTCAAGTGGCAAGTTGTTTAATGTGATTCTAGGTAAAATTTCTTTGATAATCATTATTATGTGCATATATGAATGAGGTACATAATCTTTGGTTGAGTTGTCTAGTTGTAACCTCTAAATGAATCAATTGATTTGTTATGCTATGCATGAGAGTCATACAAGACAAAAATTCTTCCATTTGGATGACAAAAGTGTTGGATATACTGTGCCATTTAGTTGGAAAATAGTTCAAAATATTATTTCTCTCTCTTCTTATTCTCATTTCCAAAATACCAGCTAAGATAACATAGTTCTGCAAAATAACATCTCTGATCATCAGTTGTCTATTAGGGGTATTAGCCATCTGAAATTCCATGTAAGAAAATTCATGCATTGTCTCTCCTAGGGAAAGTCTTTTTTTTTTTCTATTCGATCTACACCTAATGACAGGTTCAAATTCAGGGGCTATTTCCATTCAATTCATGGGTTGTTTCCATCTAAATTGCAAGAAGATCATAAAGTCATTCAACTTCTTATGGGGCTTAATAATTCCTATACTGTGATTAGAGGTCAGATATTGGTCATGCAACCTATTCCTAAGATTGCTTCGATTTACTCAATTCTTATTCATGAAGAAAAATAAAGGGAGACCTCTTCTTATGCTCAATTCATTCAAGAGTCTTCAGCCATGAATTTAATTTCTGCTGGTTATAATTTTGGTACTAAGCAAAGAAATAATGGAGAGGATAATAAGAAATTCAATCCTAACATAATTTGTAATTATTGTAAAAAGACAGGACAATTCTACCTAATTAATGGCTTTCCTTCAGATTTTAAGTTCACTAAACCTAAATGCTTTAGTTCAGCAAATTTAGTCAATATTCAATATGCTTATGAAGGTGCCTCTTAAGCCCAAACAGATCCTAGCAACATTGCTGCAGCTCAAATCACTCAAGAACAATATAATCAGCTCATCTCACTTCTAAACTAAGATAAGACTAATGGTCAATCTACTAGTATTTCTCAAGGGAAACTCGATATTACTTCTGGTTCATCCAATTTCACAGGTAGCTATAGTGATAAATTAACAATAATGCTTGTTTGTATTGTAAGCTCTTGCAGTTTGATTTCTGGAACTAATCATTTACATACTTCATGGATACTTGACTTTAGTGCATTTGATCATATGTTTTCTGATAAGACCTTGTTTTCTTCTCTTAATCAACTGCTAAATTCTTAGTCCAACCATAGGATAAGTCAAACTCGATGACCACATCATTCTTTCTCATTTGTTGTTTGTTCCTTCATTTAAAAACAATCTCATTTCCATAAGTAAACTTGTCACTCAATTTAATTGTACCATCCTCTTCCACGCTAACTATTATCTTTTGCAAGGCCCTTCATTTAAGAGGCCAATTCCCTTTGGTAAGAATGGTGGTTTATATGTTTCGCATCATGAAAAAGACAATGCATCAACCACGAACTCTCCTTCTTTAGTTGATAATATCTCATACTTTGATTGTAATAACTCTGAATTCATTCTCAGTTGCACTAGTTCTTCATATGATAATGTACATCTTTGGTATGGTAGACTTGGCCATTTACCTGTAAATAAATTGAAGCTTTTGTTGGTTATACTACATACATTAAGTGATATTATACCTTGTCTCACTGTTCACAAGCCAAACAACATAGATTACCATTTCCCAATAGCTCAATCAAAATTGCAAAACCCTTTGATATTATTTATGTGGATATTTGGGGACCTTGTCGACATTGTACTTATAATGGTTTTCATTATTTCATGACCATAATGGGCAATTATAGTAGAAATACATGGGTTCATCTTTTTTCATATGAAGTAGTGGTTTCACAATGATCAAGTCCTTTGTATCCTTCATTCAAACTCATCTTCACAAGACCATAAAAATATTGAGAACTAATAATACTCCATAATTGTGTAATAGCAAAGAAGGAAAAGAATATTTAGCTTCCATAGGGATTATTCATCACAAAAGCACCCATAACAAAAGGGAGTAGTTGAGTGTAAACGCAGAAACATATTAGAGGTTTCTAGAGCTCTTCTTTTTCAATTAGGGTTATATATCTCTTATTGGGGGGAATGTGTTCTCACTGCAATTTATTTAATTAACAGAATGCCAACTCAAGTTCTCAATGGAGTCAGTCCATTCGAAAGATTGTTTAAATCCAAACCTTTCATGAATCACCTTAGAAATTCCAGTTGCTTGTGCTATGTGTCCACTAATGCTAAGGAAAGAGACAAATTTTAGCCAAGAGCATTTCCATGCATTTTTATTCGTTATCCATTTGATCAAAAAGCATACAAGATCCTTGGTCTTTCTACTAAACAAATCATCATTTCCAAAGACATACACTTTTACGAACATATTTTTCCTTCATAAAAATCTTCATCTCCTACTACAACTACTTCTGATATTCCTTTACCTAGCTTATTAATTGATAATTATCCTTTACATTCTTCTTCACATATTTTTTTATTCTCTATCATCGTCTTCATCCTTTGTACCGACGCAAAATGTTTCTTTTTCTAACTTACCCATTTTATCTTCACCACCACAACAATCTTCATCTTCTTCTCTTCGTCATCCTTCAACACCTTCCTCTTCAATCTCCCATCGTGATATTCCTTTTAGAAGAACTACGAGACAAGTGAAATTACCTTCCCATTTATAAGATTTTGCATGCAATTCTGCATTTTTCTCTGACCCTTTTTATTCTTGTCATTATACTTTTACTAGTACATGTATAGGGCACCTGTGTTCTATTGTTTGTGGAGTTATGGATAGACTTGTGTTCAATTTAGTTTTGTAGGACTCTGAGCCACTTCATTATCATCAAGCTGTTGGGCATGCTCTTTAGGAAAGGCAATGTGACAAGAACTTTCAGCCTTGGACAGTAACAACACATGGGAACTTGTCAATCTTCCCAAAGGCAAAAAACCCATAAGCTGTAAGTGGGTGTTTAAAATCAAGCATAAATCAGTGGGACAGTTGAGTGTTACAAAGTTAGGCTTGTGGCAAAAAGGCTTTACACAAAAATATGGTGAGGAATATCGTGAAACATTTTCTCCAGTTTTTAAGTTCAACATTATTCGTAGCATTGTTGCTATAGCTGTCAAGCAACATTGGGACATTCACCAATTTGATGTTAATAATGCTTTCTTACACAGGGATTTACATGTTGATGTTTACATGAAAGTTCCTCCAGGGCTCTATATTTCTAACCCCTCCTTAGTATGCAAGCTCAAGAAGTCCTATACAGTTTGATGCAAGCTTCCCGTCAGTGGTACTCCAAACTATTGGATGCTCTTCAAATCAGAGGTTACGTTCTCTCTCCCAATGATCACTCTTTGTTACTTAAACATTCTAGAGAATCCTTAGTTATAGTTACAGTGTATGTTGATGACATTCTAGTTACTGGGAACAATAATACTGATATTTTAAGCTTAAAGACATTTCTTGATACCCAAACTTAAAATCAAAGATCTCGATTCCCTCAGCTATTTCTAGATTTAGAATTTGTTAAAGTTTTAGATGAGGTCATGATCAGTCAATGTAAGTTCATCAGAGACTTATTGGAAGCTCATTCTATTTCACAATATAAATCAGTTACTGCTCTATTACCTCACAACTTAAAAACTTTCACTGCAACTATATGCTCTACTTCATTTGTACATAAAGGCACACTTTTTTTAGCTTGGATTGACATGAGATGACTCCCCCTATAAACATAAACATAAAACTTGAAATGGACTTTTTTCCACCAAGATCTTTAACCATATTTGCATCTGTAAGACTTTCTACAGTTGGCTCACCATCATCAAAACATAATCTCCACTTTGACATGCCTCTCTAGTATCTTAGAATCCATTTCCTTGTTTCCCAATGAACCTTCCGTAGATTTGACAATAATATGCTCACCGTCCCAATAGGTTGTACAATATATTGCCTTATGCACACCATTACATGCAATAAAGACTCTACTACAAGCGAGGATGGAATAGTGGACACAGCATCTTTCATACATGCTTACTCAACTTGAAGTGAGGTTTCAGTGGCATGCTAATTGGCTTGGCATGCTTCGTATTGAACCTTTCTAGCACTCTTTCAACTTATCTCTCCTAAGACAACTACAATCTCCTATTCTTCCTGTCTCAAGTTATCTTCATACCTAAAATTAACTTTGTAGCTTTCAAATATTTCATATCAAAAGATTTAGGCAAATCCTCCTTTAACTTTTGGGTTTTTCCAACATCTTTACCCACAATCATCATATTATAAACATATAGAAGAAGAATGATGAACTTGTCACTTGTGAACTTATTGAAACCCATGTAAGCATCGACGTAAGTTTACTTGCAACCATGATCTGTTATAAAAGAATTGAACTTCCAATACCACTGCCTTGGAGTGTTTTAACCCATATAGGCTTTCTTAAACTTACAGACCATATTTTTCTTGTTTTTATCTTTGAAAAAAATTGGCAAATTCATGTGTATCTCTTTTTCCAAATCTCCATGCAAGAAGGCTATTTTAACATCTAATTTTTTGAGTTCAAGATCCAAAAAGGAATGAGACCTAAAATTATTTAACTTAAGGTCAACTTGATTATTAATGAGAAGATTTCATCAAAATCTATACCTTTCTTTTGATTGAACCTTTTCATCACTAGCTTTGCCTTGTGTTTTACCAGCTTGTCACTATCGTTCTTTATCTTGAACACTCAATTATTCTTTAGTGCTTTTTTGTCTTTTGGAAACTTCACAAGCTCATATGTATCACTGTAGCATCCCGTTACCGATGCGATGGGCATATTGGTACGGGTAGAGCTGTTAGTGCATAAATTGTGATCGAGTGCT
>JANVCQ010000106.1:16323-26959 GCA_025531925.1 Erythroxylum plowmanianum | reverse complement strand
TTTAATTTGAGGTTAATTAGGGTCATTTTATCAAATGTATTCGGATGACAATTGACATAAGTGCATTTGAGGATTCTTTCTCTTTCGTGGTGAGGAATCCCTTCCTCGTGGGACGCGCGTCCAGATGTCACGCAGGACGTCGGACACGTGTCGCACCAGGGAGGGGTTCTAACATAATTTGTCTCTATACCTCTAGTTTATTTTGAAACAAGAACCATCTCATCCGGAGCTCTACAGATCAAGATACCATTAAAATACCGAAATATGTTCAGAAAATTATCCAATTCATACCCTTCCAACTCATACCCTTACTTTGATTCAATCAATCCTTTTAAAATCAACATAAAAAGCTATAAAATTTCATGGAAAGGTGTTAAACTATGTTAGGAATCTAATGGTCTAAGAATCACTTCATTTGGAGGTCGGATAACAAAGTTATGACCGAAAGAATCAAACAAGATTTTGTCTTCAATCATCTTGAACCTGTTTCGGGACAATAGGTGTAACTTTCTCTAAGGTATCGGATTAAGGTGTTCTTTGGACGGTTTTGAAGAGAACTCATAGATATACAACTTTTAGGAAGAGAATGAAGTAAGATTTTGTCATCTAGAGGGACAAAGTTGGACCAGAAGATAGGGTCAGACGAAACCAGACGATGGATCAGACGAATTGGAACAATTGTCATAAATTTCTCTAGAGATATCGGATTAAGGTTATTCTTCGATGGTTAGAAAGATGAATTCAAGATTCATGAAGAAACCAAAGTGAGATGTTATGGAAAAGAAAGATAGGAAATTATGAAGAATGAGAATTAGTTATAAGAAATGAATTAAATGTTTTTAATAAAAAGAGATTAGGGAGTTTGATGAGATAATATTGATAGTTGAATTGTAATGAAATGATATTGCATTAGAGGAAGTGAATTTGAGACAACTTAGAGTGAAAGTAAGGTTAGGAAAGATGGAAGGTATTTCGGTGTGATTTTTGACAACTTCACTGCAGCGAAGTCAATAGTTCACTGCGGCGTATTTGTTTCGAGGGGATTTTGGCTTTCAGTGGTGACAAACGAAGGGTCATCTGGCTTAATCCCAATTGTCTACCACGGTGAAACAACAGTTCTTCACAGCGAGCCCTCCATGGCTTCCGGAGAATTTTGGCAGGTACAATTTGATTGGGGGCATGATCATAAGAATTGGTTGTCGTATATCAACTAATCAACTAAGGAAAATTTTTGAGATGTTATGAGAAAGAAGATGAACCAATGATGATTAAGGGGATTCCATTGGAACAAGCTCACGTTCTTATGACTCTAACGTTGGGCTCCGAAAACGGGGTCCAACAAGCCAGCTATGCGTATTCATCCGTGTTAGGACCAATTTCGCTACCAAATGAGACGTAAAGAACTGAACTTTATCAACATCATTGAATGATCCGTATGAAAGACATGTCATTAGCCTTCACTACGCCTGCCAGCTATGGGTATTCATCCATGTTAGGACCAACTTCGCTACCAAATGAAATGTATAGAACTGAAAATTTTGGCTTAGAGTCTAACCATGAACTCAGCTCCTCCTTTCTTGCGACAAAAATGACTAAGTGATTGTTATAAAATCAGAATGAAATCTGATTCTATATGTAACAAAATAAATATGAAACTTTTTTAGTATTATTTTCCAAAGTTAGGGCCCTCCAAGGCCCAAGCCCAGCCATATCCTTACTGCTAAGGCCCTCAGACAGGTCTGAGATAGCCTGGCTCAAGTTTGAGCCTAATTCAGCCCAATTTGAACATTTTTAAAATTAAAATGTAAAAATGACATTGTTTTTAACTAAACTACGTCTTCTTACTTATTATAAGAGTCAGGCCTTATGTAACATCAAACTCTCACAGGACACATACCTAACGTCTTGAGAGATATCCGAGTACGAATCCAACAAGAGTGGCATGTTAAGACAGTCGGTAAATTAAATTCATTACTTTCATTTTAAAACAACACGTAAAATGCAAAAAAGAGATAATCAATTTCGACCCAACTTATTTACAACCAATTTCAATCTCAAAAATTACAATCATTATTTAACTCATCAGAGTTTTAGTAGACACTTGGGCCCATTATAAAAAACAAAACACTTGTAGTCACAATAACATTACAGTTCAAGATCATTTTATACACATTAAATGATACTTAAGACTACACTTTTCAATACAATATAACGAAATACATATGCAGACGCATACTGATCCCGACCTGGAACTCTTACTTGGAGCCTTTTTGGAGTTCCTTACTAAATCCTGAAAGCCATGTTGCAATTTTGTATGAGTTTTGTTAACTCAGTTGAGTAACCATCCTCGATAGTTCACTCATATAACAAAACTCAATCATTATATAATCACATAGTTCATATAGTTAAATAGTTCATATCAATTTATCATTACATTTCAGCTTTGCAAATCATTCAATGAATTCCAATCATATATGAATGCTATATGTATGAGACTCACATTCGTTTTTATTGTTGTGATCGAGTGCTTATCACATACGTATATAGATACTGGCCCATTGGGATCAGTTAGAATAGCATCACGAAGTATAGGTCTACGTGTAGAAACAATAATCACGAAGCAAAGCTCTACATGTAAGCACTTTCATACTGGCTACTCCAGTCACAACGCCTTTATATTACATGCATCAAAATGATATGCATATCACAATTCAGTCATCAATTCAATCACTTTCACTTGCATGTATTATCACAGTATAACAGTCTCAGTATCAGTAGTCATCGGACTAGGTCTGGCATTCAACTTTTCAGTTGAGAATCAAAATATTCAATTAGGCAGTCCCATTCACATACAAGTAGCACTTTCAATATTGTTTGCATGCATCAAACACCTCGGACATATATTGTCCGGAATTCAGTACACAATCAATCAATGCAGTTCAATAATATATTAATACAGTTCAATAATATATAGAACAGAACAAATAAAGTGAGACCATCTTAGATTACTCACAGTTGCTTCCTTAAGCCTATTGCCTTGACGTTCGGGTAATATCTGGAAGCGATCGCTCTAGTTGCTCGTCTATACGCAATAAAAACAATTTCATATTACTAGAGCGCTTATGTAACAGAATAAACACATGTATCAATGTTTCATATCTCATGCATGTTCAATGACAAATTCTTGGGTATATTTCTGTCATACATTGATGTACATATGATTTGTATTCCAATTGTATCAAAATTCAATCACTTATTCCCATTTCAACTATTTTCGAAAACAATCCATTCTGGTTAACGTTATAGGAGCAATAAGATCCAAAAAATAAAGGATTTAAATAACACTTTCTTCTTAACAATTATTCCTCTATGTCTTAGGTTTTTAAAGACACCAAGATCATTAAATTTGATTCAATGTATCGAAAGTTATACTCCAAATAAGTCAATCTGTTCTTAAACTATAATAGAATTCATAACTCAACTTTGGAACATATTTTGGAATTCTTAAAACTAGAATTACAATTTGCCTTCTTTAGGATAATTATAGCTTTATGTCCCTCGTTTCATTTGAATTAAGAATAACCTAATTTAGAATTCTACAGATCAAGATATAATCAAAATACCGAAGTATGTTCAGTAAAATATTCAAGTTCATACTATTTCAACATATTCCGTCACTTTCATTCAATCAAACTTTTTCAAATCAATTTAAAAGGCTACCAATTTTTATGGAGAGGTAGAACAATTGTTCCTTTTTGTCTTAAATTTCTAATGACACCAATTTCATGCAATTTGGTTTAGTATTATGAAAGTTATCCCTAAAATACTACATATTGTTCACAAACAGTGACAAAATCCAGAAACTCATCTTCAAGCCAAATTTTGACACTCTTAATGACTGAAATAAAATTCTACTCCTTATGAAAGTTATAGGTTTATGTTTCTAGTTTAATCTGAATTTAAATTCATCCAATTTTGATACCTACAAGGAAAGATATGGCTAAAATATCGAAACCTATCCGGTGTAACTAGTCTTTCCAACTAGTTTCTAGCGTATATCTAACCTCAATTCTTTCTTTATTCAGTACACGTTTGATCCATTTCAAACATCAAACAATACATGTTATAATAGGATACCAAGTCTATAATTCCTTTACCTTACTAAGCTTTAAATTAAACTCCAAGAATCTAGCTAATCCACGCTTCCAAACATCTAGTACATACCTAAGTTTAATGTGTGACTTTTAACCTTAACAGAAAATAGTACAGAAAATTAATATAACATTTTTCAAGATTGAGGAGCTTACAAACATTCAAGTGATGACAATCCAAGGTTCAGCAGAAATTTCAGAAATTAGAGAGACTAAGCAAGTTTTGATGGAGAGAAGTAAGGAAGGTGAAAAATGAACCTCTCCACCATACCTTGCTTCATTACTAGCTAGTTGTCACTAGCTTAACATGCCATGTAATACCAAGACATGAAGCCCATTTTCCCACCATTTATTCTGCCACATGTTTTCAACATGTCATGCCATTAGTCACATAATGAATGACACCACTTGTCCTCATATTATGCTGCCAAATATCACACATTGAATGATGCCAAATGTCAAAAATTCGTAGACTTAATCATACTAATTTTTATGTACCAACTTAACTTGTTACTTGATAATTTCCTAGTCCAAACATATTTCAATTTAACAAATTCCGAAAATTCACTAAAAATTTCAAAATAATACTAACAGTCTCCAAATAAATTTTTATCACTAATAAGTTACAATTCACATTTTAAATCACATTATTCAGTCAATTATACTCGAAAAATATCAATGAATTCGTGAACAATTATTTTAAATATGTCAATAATAAATATTCACATATGTGTGAATATACAATGATGCATGAGCAAACAGTGCACTTCTAATTTCTCACAGTATGCTCCGTTCACATTCCTGGGGTCTAACCCTGAACATGGGATGTTACACCTCAAGTTAGAGGTCCAATTTTTTCTAAAGCCTGGTCAACCCGAGCTTGGTTCATTAACAATGGGCTTGAACTAGGCATGATCCAGTTGCCATATCTGAAGATCACTTAACTTCTATAACATGATCTATAAATAAAATGTAATAAAGCATGCATGATAATTCGTACTTTATTATGAAGCTTGATTATTTTTCTTGTTGTTTCCCTTAAACCATTTTTAAAATCGACTCATCTTAACCATGGTAACTGCTTAAGTTTTGACCTTTAACGGCATAAAAAAATAAGTTGAGAGAGTTTTAAAACTGCTATAAAGATGGTTAAGCAAAGAGAGTTCACTTCATTGAAGCTTAAACTTATTATAACTTTGAACATTTTAGTAAATTAATTGAAATTAAAATCTAAATTCCTATTAAATTTAATTAGAATTGCAATTAATTCTAATTAAATACAAATTATGTCAAAATAAAATTCAATATCTCATACTGATCTTTATTTATTAAATATCTCATATTTAATCATAAAATTTCTCAAACTTTATAATTAAATCCAACTTGATTACAACATATTTTTTGCTTTTTAATATGTTCTTGTATGTGATATATTAGGTTTTCAAATATGTTGACAATTGATATAAATTATAATAGGGTATAAAAATAACATAAAATAATAATTAATTTAGATTAAAAAACTAAATATGGATAAAACAATAGTAACAAAGTAGAGAAAATAAACCAAATAAAATTTACATGATTCAACTATTTCTAATCCTACATGAAAAGCAGGCAAAAAGACTTCTTTTTGTATCAAATTTATTGGAATACACAATATGTGGTAATCTATTTTTCTCAAACTCAAAAACTTACAGCCAAAAAGTTTATTCTCTACAAGTCAAATTTTCTAAGTTGGTTTGAAGTTAGCAAGTCGATATTATGGAAACATGAATCTCTCAATAAAAAACATTATCCAATATATATAGTTTTGGTTTTGGGTACCTAAGATAATATATCAACCTCTCCTGTTACCTAACAAACCAACCTCCTTTCATTGCAAATGTTGAAAAAATGAAACGTACGTAACCAAAACACTGATCAAGCAGGGTATATTTATTTCACGGGGCCTATTACTAAATGGAAACCAACTTTGTTTGTCCTATTAACAATAAATATGGCCATTGTTAAGTCCCAGATACAAAGCCACCTTTTAGTCCAATTCATGAATTACAAGTGCACTTCCAATGGATTCATCAGAGATTACCTGCAACGAGCCGGTAACACCCGCTGGACGTCTATTCCTCCGTCCGGAGATGGACATTATAATATACTGTGCAATCGGGGTTAAAAACCGTATAGAGCTAGACTCCATAAAGTCCTTCGTTAAAAACTCTCTCATGCTGAAGCACCCTAGATTCTGCAGCCTATTGGTTCGTGACAAAAATGGAGTTGAGCAATGGAAAAGAACTGAGATTGACATTGACAGACACATCATTGTCGTAGAACCCACCACTAAAGACATCGCCGACGACGACGGCAGCTACCACCTTGATGTTTTAGAAAACAATGACGATGCGGAGAGAATAGTGAATGACTATCTGGCAGATTTATCCGTAAGTACTCCACTTAGTGAAGACAAGCCTTTGTGGGAACTGCATCTATTGCTGGAGCAAAACTGCATTGTTTTAAGGATTCATCACGCTCTCGGCGACGGTATTTCTCTGATGTCGTTGTTCCTCGCGGCCTGCGGGAAAGCCGAGGACCCCACAGCGGCTCCTACGGTGGTCAGGGTTGGACGGAGGGGTTTGGGCTTAAGATGGAGTGGTTATGGTTGGATAAGGGCTTTGTTGGGTTTCTTGAAGATGGTTTTGTTCAGTTTTGTGTTCTGTATGGAGTTTGTCACGAGGGGTTTTTGGCTTCGTGATAGGAAAACGGTGATAAGCGGCGGTTCTGGGGTGGAGCTGTGGCCAAGAAAGATGGCCACAGCCAAGCTTTTGATCAAAGACATGAAAGTGGTGAAAGAGGCCCTTGTTAATGCGGTAAGTACTTGGATTATTCTTGATATACATATATAATCTATAAAGTACGTTAGAGAATATTTAAAATAAATACTCCCTCTTGTTTAAAATAAAAGTCGTTTTAGAAGAGTTTTAATTATTCAAAATAAGTGTCGTTTACGATTTTTCATGCATATTTATAATTTTATTTTTAAAATTATCCTTTAATTTCTCTCACATCCTAATTATACAGATTACATTTTTAAGGTAATTCAACATGTAATTAATAAGGATATATCAAATATTTCACTAGCTTTCTTAATAAGTGTGTATCTTCTGAAACGACTTTTATTTTAGATAGGAGGGAGTAGATTTTATTGAAGAAATCACTTGGCATTTTTATTAATTTCTTAACGTGGCAGACCATTAATGACGTTCTTTTTGGAGTGATATCTTCTGGGTTATCAAAATACTTGGATCACCGATCTCCTAATGGTAAATACTAGTCTTTCTTAACTTGTCCCATTACATGGTATTAAAATCCTGGAATCTGAATCTCCATTCTCTGATTGTCAGAACTGGCAGATGGAGTTCGATTAACAGGATTGGCCATGGTCAATTTGAGAGAACAACCAGGTTTGCAGGTTTGTACTGAACAAATCTTTCTTTTGTTATTCTCTATAACTTGAAATGTTAAAATTATGTGTGGAATGAACAGGACGTGTCCGAATTGATGAAAAAGGATTCAAGATCAAGGTGGGGGAACAGGTTTGGAATGCTTCTCCTGCCCGTTTATTACCAGAAAGGTGGTGTTGATCCTCTCGAGTACGTGAAGAGAGCAAAGAAAGTGATAGACAGAAAGAAAAGAAGTTTAGAGGCTCACTTTTCATACTATATTGGGTACCTAATAATGTCTTGGCTAGGATCAAAGGTGGAATCATTTGACTGAAAACAGTAGTAATTTTGGCGTTAAATCTACAGAAACTAATGTAGTCTTGTTTACTGCAGGCAGCTTGTATTCTTAATTACCGTGTCATTTGTAATACCTCGTTTACGATCTCGAATGTGGTTGGACCAAAAGAGGAAATCATTATAGGAGACAACCCTGTTACATTCTTAAGAGTCAATGTATCTTCCACACCCCATGTAAGGGCTCTGAATTCCACCTTTTGTCTTATCGCCAAGATAATGTTGGGTCACATGAACTTCAAACGCCACTTTTTAGCATTTAGTGATACGTTATATTCTTGTTTTTGGTGGTTGAAATAGGCACTCATAATGCACATGGTGAGCTATGCAGGAAGAGCTGATCTGCAGATTTCAGTGGCTAAAGACATAATACCTGATCCTGAGTTTCTTGCGAAATGCGTTGAAGGTGCCTTGCTTGAAATGAAGGAAGCAGCTATTCGCTCTGCATTATCTAATTCTGTAATTGAATTTTCTGATTAGTAGTCATATAAATTTATCGTACAAAGAAACATTTCATTACGTTGATGTATTAATTATTGGTGGCAAAGCCACCCTTTCTTTTTATTTAAGCTTTACAATAGAACTCATTAAAGCTAAGAAAAGCTTTAAGACAGCTTTTATTTACACCTTTTAAAATATGGCCATAGAATTCTGTAGAAGTAAAATTCACCGATTTAATTGTTCTACATACAGGATAGTTTTGTATGTTTTATCTATTCTATTTTTAGCTTTGACATATTCTAGTTTCTATTCGATTTGTGTATCTTTTTGTAAATAAAAATAAAGAGACCATATAGTGTATTAAAAAAAGAGATAGGTTTCTCTAAATTTTGATTTTTTTATTAAATTTGTCTTTGTTAATTCTTTTCTTTCTTTATTTTCTCATTTCAACTTAATTACATTTTAGGTGCTTTATATCTCAACGTCAATAAGTGGTATCAAAGTTAACTTTTAGTACCCTAAAGAAAAAAGGATGACAAAGTTTGAAATAGAGAAGTTTAACGTGAATAATTTCTCATCATGGAAGATGAAAATGTAGACAATCTTAGCACAAGAAGATTTGTTCGGAGGCTATCGAAGAAGACCAATGAAGATCATAAATGAAAACAAATGGAAGAAAATGAATGACAAGGCTATCACCAATCTACACTTAGGTTTAGCTAATAAAATATTGTCAAGTGTAGAGGAAAAAAATTGCAAAAAGATATTTGGGTTATACTGACAAAACTGTACAAGATCAAGTCACTTTACAACAAAATCTTTTTTAAAAGAAGACTCTATACTCTTCGAATGTCAAAATCCACTTCCGTAACAAATCACATCAACATTCTTAATACTCTATTTTCTAAGCTCTTATAGTTGGGCTACAAAATATATATAAATGAATGTGTAGAACTTCTACTTCAGAGTCTACTAGATTCATATGATCAACTCGTTATCAATTTGGCCAATAGTATCTCTCAAACTATCTAGTCTTTGATGATGTTGTTGTTGTTATTTTAAAAGAAGAATAGAGACATAAGAATAAGGAGGATAGATTATCAAATTCGCAATAAGCAGAGGCGTTATCCATTGTGAGAGAAAGATCAACAAAATGTGGTTCTAGTTAGAGTCAAAATCATGGTAGGTCTAAATCAAGAAGCATAAAGAATATTGCATTTTGCAATTATGGTAAGAAATGGCATCTAAAAGGAGTGTTGGAATAAGAAGAACATAGGTAAAAATGCAACAACCCCTTAAGGTAATGTTGTGAGTACCTCAAATGATAGTGAAATCCTTTATAGCGAGGCAACAACAGAAGCTTGAAATCATGTTTTTTTAATGTCTAGCTTTTGGATTCGGAGCCACATGGCTTATAACCTCTTGAGGAGAATGGTTTGACCAATATAAACCACTCTTAGAAGGATTTGTATTTATAGGTGATGATCATGCCTTAAAGATTATTGGTATCAATATCATTAAACAACAAATGAGGGATAGTATGATTCACACCATTCAGGTGATAAGACATGTGAAGGGCTTAAAAAAAATTTAGTGTCCTTAATACAACTTGATGATATCAAATGTAAAATATAAGTTGAAAAGGGACAAAATAAAAAAAGTAGTTGTTAATTTGTATATGCTTAAAGAGGAAACACCATAAAAAGGAGAAATATCTATTCAACTAACAAGTTCGACAAAAAAATCAACAATGATTTGGCACCTTAGTCTTGGCCACATATTAGAAGCAAAGCTATTCTAGAGCTGATTCATTCTAATGTTTGGCAAGCACTAGTTTCATCCTTAGGAGATGTGAAATACTTTGCATCTTTCATCGATGATTACTCTAAAAGATGTTGGATGTATCTAATCAAAAGGAAGGCGTATGTGTTTTTAAATTTTAAGAACTTCAAATTGTAGGAAGAACTTGAAACTAAGAAAAGAATCAAGTTTCTACATTCAGATAATGGAGGTGAATACATTAGTGACAAGTTTGATGCATTTTGTAAACAAGAAGGCATTAAGAGGCAATTCACATACACACCACAACCGAATAAAGTAGCAAAACAGATAAACAGAATATTGTAAGGAAGAACAAGAACAAAAAATGCACATTAACATATTTTGTGCTAAAAATATGAATGCACATTAACATATTTTGTGCTAAAAATATGAATACACTTTTATACATTTAGTCTAGCCAAATCATTTTAAACA
>JANVCQ010000105.1:10088-30222 GCA_025531925.1 Erythroxylum plowmanianum | reverse complement strand
CCCCCCCCCCCCCCCCCCCCCCCCCCCCCCCCCCCCCCCCCCCCCCCCCCCCCCCCCAAAAAAAGGCAGTTGACTTAACATCACTATGTGCTTCATCTTTATATATAATCCAATATCCTACCATTACCACCGCAACACCGACCAGCCACTTCACTTGTATCTTATCTTGGAAGTCCAAGATGTCTGATTGTTGCTGCCAACCACTTCACTTTTATCTTATCTTGGAAGTCCAAGATGTCTGATGTTTATAGATTACGCAGCCACAAGAGCACTTGTAACTTGACATCCAATGCCACAAGACCACTTGTAACTTGATATCTAATGCATAGATTACATCTTACCTTCGTGTCCACCTTTTACTTTCTTAATTTATACAAGTTAAAATTATCCAGATAATAATAAAATAATAAGAAGTAACCTTACATATACCTATCACACGCTTTAAAAGGAACATTCTAGCCAAAAGGAAACTAACACAAGCTAGTAGCCCTAGTCTCTCACCTAGGAGTCCCGTCCCGGGCATCCCTCTTATTTGAATATCCTCCCTTGACTTGGGGACTCTTTCATTTCAACTCTTGGTCAGGCCTCACCCTTGCGTTGAGTAACTCTATTCTAGCCAAAAGAAACTAACACAAGTTTTTAGTCACCCTTAATTATTATCTGTTTTGTACTAGAAAGAAATGAGTAGTTTCGTTTTTCCAGATGCACTTCACTTCTTGAAAACCATTATTATTACTTGTTTTTAGAGTTGCCTGTCTAAACTATACATTCAAATTATCCATCAAATACCGAAAGAAAAAGCAATTGAAAGATTCAGCCGTCTTTCAATAAAGCAGCAAATGCAAATGCGAAAACGTAATCTAAGAAATAACAGGAAACGGGGATAAAATTTAGATGGTTTCTTCCTCTTGCAATCCTAACCAGTAAACTCTTTATACATATTCTCTCTCTTGTGTGTGAAAACTAGAAATTGGCTAGCATATGGAGGAGGGTATCAACAAGCCATAATAAACCTCCCATCACAAGATCATACTGTTAAGTTCTCATCATATTGGACAAGCCTCACTAAAAATCCCAAATTAGCAAGGGGCTGCTGATTCTTCATGCCCTTGAGCCCCCTGTTCTTCTACTTCGTTTGAAATGGAAAAAATCATCAAGTGCGCCAGCTATTCTGCTTCTTCGCTTCAAAGGAGGCTCCGTCATTAAGCATATCTTGTGCGTCACTTTCCATTCCAAGCTTTGAAAGTGCAAGAGCTTGCATGTAGAATGCAGTTGGCCACTCCGGCAGGCACACCTGAGCCTGCATCGCATCTCTCAACGCTAGTTCTGCTTGATCAACCATCAAGTATGCAAGGGCCCGTCTTACAAATACAGTGCCCGAAGGAACTGACATCATGGATACCAACTACATTTCCAAACACAAGTTTTATGTTAACAAAGCAACAACTCTTTGCTTTTCCCCAACACATTTAGAACTACAACCAGACAACTACTACAAAAACCATAACTCAGTTATCAATTTAGATTGACATTCTAAAACAAAACATAACGCAATATATTCGAAACAAAACCAAGAAAAATCACTGAATTGAGCAAATTGTATAATACCACAGTGTGCACTGAACATGGAGAAACATACCGTGTTTTATTGCTAAGTTAAAACTCAATGAGAAGAGGTGCAAAAAAGAGGAAGAAAAATACATAAATTGTTAGAGAAAGCAATGAAACATATAATAGTTCTAACTATACACCTATCATCCTTAACATTATCACACCAAGTGAAACAAATCAGCTGACAGAACACAAATGCTACACGTCTCCCAAACATGCCATCTGTAATATGATGGTCACTACAAGTAGCAGACTCCCTACACAACTACAATTTAGGCAGGATTGCTTAATTGCATTTTGCAATTAAAAAGGAAAAAAACTGGAACTCTATTGGTTTAAAATTGGCAATATCCATACCATGATAGCTACTAAAGATATACATAAAATGCATACATGTTCCACTGATCCTCTTAGATGGAGCAAGTCAAAATGAATTTCATGTCAGAAAATAGCCTTTAATACTCCATATCAAACAGGCAAATACCTTTGAGTAGTAATCAATAGCATTCTTAAAGTCCTTGTCTCTGAAAGCGATGTCTCCAAATTTCTTTGTATTCAGCATATCTTGCACCTGTTGCGTCCACTCTTGAAATGAAAGCTTCAATAAAAGACATTCGCAGAAAATTCAGAAAATTATCAAAAATCTAAGTGCCATAACAATGTGAGAAAAACAAGCAGATGCAGTAGCAAAAGACCTGGACTAATGAAATAAAGCAACAATCTGCTTCCCATGAATGTGATGCCATGTCATGCACAATAGCTTGCAAGGAACCAATACAATGAAGCACTACCATTCGAGCTCACGACAAGCTTAAAGTATTGCCTTTTTCCTTTTTGATAATTGTTTTTATGGATATTCATTCTAGCTATGCAGTATGAATGAAATGGAAACACCTATCACTACCTCACCTCATTTTCTGCACCTTCTTCATCTTTGTAGCCTGTTTTAAGCAAGATATCATGCACTGCACTTAGATCCATCCTCGCACAAGCTTTTCCAAGTGAAGAAAGCATGGTAGGTAGTGCTGCTTGCGTTTTTAATAGGCCCACTAGTGCATGAGATGCAACCTGGGAAATAGATTTAAACACACAAATCAATGACACATAATGCCACCCCAGATGGACAACAAAATAGTAAGCTTTTAGTAGGCCAAAGGCATTATTTAAAATTCACCTCTTTCTGCTTCTGTAGAGGTGCTACAGCTGAAAGAACAAACTTTATATCAGGTCGATCTTTAGCCTCATATTGAAGACATTTTGAGGACAGTTCAACCAATTCCATTGCATCTTCATTCGTATACTGCCCTTCCAAGGATGAATCTAGTAGTAGAGATAGATTCTTCCCTCTTATCAAGTCCAATGCCTTGGGAGACAATAATCATGTGAGAATTGATGATAAACTTCAAACAACTTTGTACAACACAATGGTAAATTAGGACACTGAGATCATATCATTGATTAAAAAAAAAAGAGAACTAAGATTATGGTAAAAGTCATTAATCAGTATATGCATATCATAGAAATGGAGAAAATGGTCATTCATATAAACTCCAGGGTAACACAGCTAAATGATGGACAACAATTGAAGTCATTTGCTACAGATATCATTGCGAAGGATAATGAATTCCAAACTCCGGCAATTTGAGTGTAATTAACAGAAACATTTAGTTATAGAATAGCTGAATAACACAATAAGAGAGCCTCATAAGAGAGAACATACATGGCTGGGAGGGATATGTTTCCCACTCAAAAGGTCGAGAAGAACAGTTCCATAGCTATATATTACACTCTCAGGGATGACCCTACCTACAAAATTAAGGGTATCCAAAGCATAAATAGTGATGTAAGAACCCATCTTCCATTCTTTATATCATTACACAGATTATATGTCAAAGCCTAACTACTTGAGTTCATTTGCTTTTATTGAATGATTAAAAAAAGTAATAGACAAATGGAAGAGCAGTAACATCTTTGGATTGATAACCTATGAGTGTCAATGATCTATACAATCATCTCAAACAATCATAACAAGTGACATAAATCAGTCAACAACATTCAGGCGGAGAATAGAGAGCATACCCTTGACTTTCTTTGGTGTAACCATCTGATCTAGCACTATAATAAACAAAACTTGACCGACAATCGCACAAGAGATTGCACAGCAGCACAACAGAGAACCAAAAGGCAAGTGCTTAAAAAGAATATGTCACACATCTCAAACCAATTTTTAGGCGAACCTTCCTGATCACAAGTTTGTAAAATGTTCCTAGATCGAGTTTCCAAAAGGATAATATTTGGGGTGTTATCATGCCCTGTCATGTTTGGTTAATTGGTTGTTTCTTAGGTTGCTGTATGATGGATGATAGGCAGAGGGAACATTGATTCTCAGCATGAGAAACTACCCTGTATTTCTCATAATGTCTCAGTCTTAAAGGATTCTGTGTGGAAGGAGAAAAGGCAGGAAACGAGAATACTTCTGCAGATTGAAATCCACTTAACATAAAACAGTTTAAACATTTAAACTCCGACAACCAATGAAAGCATACAAAGAACATGTTAAACACAGACGCACACTCAGAGTTGCACTCTTTTCCTCTTTTAGGAAGCACCTGTCCGCATAAATTCCGGGGGAGTATAAGCCAAGTTTGTGCTGTAGCTTTTTCCATCACGGCTATTTTTCATCAAACCAAAACTAGATAATCGAGGGTCACCATCCTGGATCAAACAAGATTGAGTGCAAAAGATGATTACATAAGCCCAGTACTGATATCAACAGAGATGAAAGTGCCTCCAAATGAATCAAAATTGAGAGCAAAAACTGGTAAAAAGGAATATGCCGAAATACATAAACAGAAATGAATAGCATTAAAAAGACAAGTCACTCCGTTGGATTTCATTAATGCTATTTTTTTGCTATTAACTTATCGAAAAGTAAGATTTTAGAATAGCATTAAAAAACTGGAATTGGTGAAAAGGGATATTAACTTAACATCTACTAAGATTTTATGCATGTTTTATGAATGTGTCAAAGTATAAAGTTAAACTAAACCCTGAAACTCAAAAAAAAAAAAAAAAAGGGTTAAAGAATGGTTAGGTATCGATGGCCTTTCCATCTTGCATTGGAGGGTTACCAATAGCATTTTAATGAAGGAAATAAATAAAAGAGCGAAAGAGTGGTACTCGTACCAGATGGATGTGATCAACAGACACGAAGAAAATAAGTAAGATGGCAATCTTCACTTAAAGTGAAACCATCATTACGGTAGACTCAAATTATTAATGACAGATGAACCTTAAAAGCTTAAAAGCAAAAAACATGCGGGAAGAGGTAACGATAAGAGGAAGTAAAAGTTGCACCTCATCAAAAAGTATCCTGTAGGCATTCAAGTCATGGTAGATTTTGTGGTTTTGGGCATTGCAATGATCAAGTACTTGGGCGATGTAGTAAGCAACTCTAACGCGCATTTCCCAGGGTAAAGGCTGCTTTTCCCCTAGGAACAAAAACAACAAACAAGCAACAGAGAGACTATTAAGGAAAGAAAGGAAGTGATGAAAAGGGAGAGATGCACTTTTCCCGCAAAAGCAAAGATACATTACAGTGGAAAAGGTGCTTAGATAGGGTGCCATTGGGCATGTATTCGGCCACCAACAAACGCTCCTCTCCCTCAGCACAACACCCAATCAAGTTGATCAATTTCTTATGCCGAACTTTTCCAACCCCAGAAGCCTCCGTCTAATATGGAAGAAGCAAACACGTTCATTTTAATTAAAAGAAGAAGGATTTTAGTAACGGAAGAAAAATGATCATTCTTTGTGTGGGAGAAAGTACAAGCAAGTAGGAATATAACAAGAACGTGTAGGTGTAATGTAAGTAAGAAAAGGAAAAACAACAGAACAAACCACGAATTGATGAGGGTCGGGCCAGGAGAGCCTGGAAAAACGTTTGACAGCAACAAGGCGATTGTTCTTCAGTTTGCCTCTGTAAACGTGATTGGGAGCTTTTTCTCGGCCCTCTGAAACAATGAAATCGGTACTGAAACCATTGGTAGCAGCTCTGAGCTCGGCCAAGGAGAAGTCTCTGAATGGAGGGACTTCATCTTGGTTATTGGACAGATCTGCAGCTTCCTCTGGGAGAGGAGCTTCTTTGTCTGGAGACGCTAAATGAGCGGTCTTGGACTGCAAACAACCCATCACGATCTCTCCCTCTCTCTCCCCCTCAAACTACCAACTTTCTTTTAACATACACAAATCATTATTAGTATTTAAAAGAAAAAGCTTTAAGGTGGAAAAAGTTTGGGACAGAGCAATTAAGCAGTGGATACTGATGTGAGTAATCTGATGAGCTGAATAGAAAACAAAAAACAGAGAGAAAGATGAACAGAAATGTGAAAGGGAACGAACAGAAGTACCAAAAGCAGCTAAATATATATATATGAAAAGAAGAAAACAAAAACTATGGTAATTTGAACACCAACACTCGTAGTACAGCATCTACTGCCATTATTGTCACAATGATATGGTAAGCAGAAAAGGGTAGAGATGGGCAAAGCAAGAGTGGAAGTGGAGAGAAGAATGGTTAATTACCCATTCATTATAAGTCGATGTGTGTCTGTTCACTCTCTCTTTCTTTAATAATAAAACTTGGTGAAAGTTATCACAGACCAAGAAGAAGACGGGAGGCATATTTCAACGCTCACACAGGTCTCTCTCTCTAAGGAATAGGCACATGACAAGCTGAGCATAAGCACGTGAAGAGATGGATAGACTGACTCGTACTGCATTTCCCTTTACTGTTTATATATATACCATACTACAGTGATACTACAGACAGCAGCGACAAGAAAGATCCGTGAATTTCAGATGGGCCTTTTAAGCAGGCCTTTGTAAGGCAACAAATGTTGGGTAAACCCCAAGTGGATAATGTTGGTAAATTAGCTGGTAGAGGATATGCCATGTCTTTTTTTTTTTTTTAAATAATTCTGTAAACAACAAGGCTGTTCTATATATTATTTTCTACAAAATAAAACAAGCATTTGGATTTTCATCACTGAACAATTGAGGAGCGTAGACATAGTGTATAAAATAGGGGGTATTGGTATTGCTGCCTTCTTTGGAATTGGTTTCCTCTTCTTTTATTGCTTCACTTGAGTCAACGAGCTTGGTTTCTTGTGTTTGTGTAGCTTTCTTTTCCTTCGTATCTGTTACAACGGTGGCACTTTTCTGCGCCTTCTGTCGTATGTATGCCAGCAGTTTATCACTCTCGATAGTTCCTTGAACCGTTAGAGTTTGCGTCTTCATGTCTGTTTTCACCATGTAAATACCTGTACGTATGTATGCACTGAATAAGCATGCCATCCTAACTATAACACACACATATATTATATATAATCTATTAATTACCTCTGTGCTTTAACAACTTCTTCCGCAAATCAACTTCACATTTATCACAATGCATGTGGACCTTTATTGTTATTGTTCGCGTTGTCTCCTTAACAGAACAAAAAATGATTATTGTTTTCATGATCATTAACTAGAGATATATCGAAAATGGATAAGAAATCATTAACTATAGAAAAATGAAAATATAAATTATTCATTTTAGTATTATTGCTTACTTCTTTGGCTTCCTTTTCCTTCCTATTGTTCTTACTTTGCGTGTCTGAGGTCTTGGGTTGTGGAGAAATCAGCACTACCCGCTTCTTGCTCACTCTCTCTATAATCTTTTGAACTTTTATTATGTCCATGCCTCCTTTAACTTTAATTTCACCCTTCTCATTATCAACTTCCACATACTGTACTCCTGATTTAAATATCGGTCAGACTGAGAAAACTAATCGGATTGTAATATACACAGCAACCATTAATCTTCTTGAAAATAAATAAATAAATATTTTGAATGTGAAAATCATTCGTGATAATTAAGAAAATCAGAAACATAGATGGAGGAGCTAGCAACTAGATTCCACGTCAAAACAGACTCAGCTCAGCTGGAAACCGAACTTGTAGCAAAACCATGACATGTATATATAGTTACTTTGAATTAAATAACAATTAATATATATGGGTTGTAGGCACATAGAAAGACAATATTATATGTATACTTATGTTCTTCCCATTGTAGAAAATACATAATAATTAGAGTTTGAACCATAAAAGAATGACGTGAACTACAAAGTAAGCAAACCTTCTGTTTTGAGAAGAGGGTTCTTGATATCGAGAGCGCATTGCTGGCAATGAAGGTTAACTTTGAAGATGGCAGTAATCACTTCCTTCTCTTCAATTTTCGTGATTCCTTTGGCCGCCATTTATATGTGTATAGCATTTAGTAACTCAGAGACATCGAAGATGATTTTTACGTGGTATATATATATATAGAGATGACCGTAATAATGTTGTTGAAAAAAAATCGTGTTGGTAAGATTTGCTGAGAGTAGTTCACCCGCATATTGACACTCTCGCAGAAGAAAGACACCAAGAAACAAATTACCGTCATCTCTCAAAGTTGGAGAGTCTAGAACTAAAATGACAAGGTAAGTGATTTGGACCCACACCATCTGTCGGAAATTATTTTGTTTTCTTAAATTATTTAGTTTCTCATAAATATTCACATCCCCAAAATGTTAAGGATCAGTTTGATAACTTGAACCAATGCATGTTTACAAACATCAGCTGGCAATTTCAGGGCTGTGCACCATTGAATTTTTTGCCCCCTTAGATTTTATATATATTCACTTCAAGGATATCTTTTATGAAGTGTTAATCAAACCACTAATTAACAAGTTATCGCACTTGTGGTCGATCGAATAATCTGCACAATTCTAGAAGTATGGATATATATAAATAAGGCAAATACTTAAAGGAACTAGTGTCGTGAGGATCAAATTAAATGAGTAGGATTGCATACAACATGAGCATTATTGGAGATAAAATATTGATCATTTAAAATATCACAGAAAGTTGCTGCGAGGGGCTGCTGCATTGGCATTAGTACTTGTAGTAGTGGCGTGATCATCCCTATTTTCTACGGTATTGGTCTCCCTCCGAGATTCTTCTTGCTTTGTGATCTCCTTCTGCGCCCTTTCTCCAGCCTTGGCCACATGCATCTCCATTTCGGCTTCAGCCTCTTTCGCCAAACGAACCTCATGAGCGACTTCCATTCTCGCTTTAGCCAAGTCTTTCTCCGCCTATATATACACACATTAACCACTGATGTCATTCAAATGACTCAACATGCATGATATAATTATATTTTAACTACTACCTTCTCCTCTGCCTTTGCTTCAGCCTTGACCTTGCGCATGACACTCATATCATGTAGCTTCTCTTTCACAGCCTGCATTTTTCTCTTTCTTCAACAACAAGAAAACACTAATTGAACAAGCACCTTGTAGACGGGAATAGCAAATGCTATGTACAAACCATTCATTTATAGAGATTTATTTCGGAGGCCAAGCCGTTGTCTTTGACAAGTGTCTCGTGGATACGTTTTATTGCCAACTTGCGGTTTTTGTTACATCTTGGGACTAACCAATCACTTATTTGACCCAGAAAAGTAGGTTTCAAATTCCAAATAATATAAGTAGTCTCAAAATACATACAATTATTAGGTATTTATCTTAAACTTATCCACACCCACACATGGGTTTGTCTTTGGAGCTGTCCATTCGAGTGTGGGGAGACATCCATTATGACATGCTTTGGGCGTTGATGGATGGATTGATTGCGGAATATTTTGAGCCCAAGACGTTGGTTGATGTGAGGTAGGGAGACTACTATATGATCGATGGTAGATCCATTAGATTTGTTAGACAACATCCATTTGGTCCTATTACTTAGGGTGTTCTTGATTAACGGGAGAATGATGATAGAAATTATAAATAATGTAGCGAAGAATGGAAATAAATGACTTCCATTCTTCACTAATTTGAGACTATAGAGTATTGCTCAAAAAAATATATAAAAATAATATTTATCCAATTATTATATATTATCAAACATCTTTTTTCATTTTTTATTCATTTCTTTCTTCCTATACTTAAATTTTTGAGTCAGATAAAAGAGATTTGAAAATTTGATATATATAAATATACATATATAATTAATTTTTTTTATATATTTGTATAATTGATTGCCATAAAAGTTTTTTTGTTATATATATATATATATATATATATATATATATATATATACACACACATTTCTACTAAACATTTTTTCAATATATGTGTTCAAATGGCCTCCAACTTTTTTAATATGTATATACAAATGATCACCAAATTTTCGTATATATATATACACACACAACAACTAAAAATTTTTCCTACATAAGTTCACACTTGACCCCCAAATTTTTTTCCTATATATATATACACACATACACGTGGTCACTAATTTTTCCTATATATGTACAAATTTAGCCACAAAACGTCTTTGCATTACATAAATACGCATTACAACCAAACTTTTTTTCTTGTATATATACATATATATATTTGAAAAATTATACATATAGACATGTGGCATCTAAACCTTTTTTCTATATATATACACTCTGGCCAGATTTTTTTTTGTATATATACATACATGACCACTAAATTTTTATCATATATATTACATGCATGGCTATAATAATTTGTTCCTTAACATACATAAAAATTGGCCATTTGTGATATGTAGCTTTTTCTATTTTAGCTTCATATTTCTTAATCCAAAAAGCATGATTCTCTGATACAACTCATAGAAATCAAACTCAAAGATCCAACCCAGGAAATTAATATTTGCAATAATATACCCTATTCTCAAAAGGATGTTCAAGAATTTATGATTGAATGTGCAGATTTATTGACAAAACAATTAATTGCACCAAGTACTAGTAAACATTCTGCCCCTGCCTTTTACGTAAACAATTCAGCTAAACAAAAATACGGAAAACGTAGAATGGTCATAAATTATAAAAATTAAACGAAGCAACCATAGGAGATGCATACAAATTACCACGAAAAGATTATATTATTAATAAATTAAAAGGCCATATATATCGTTTACTACCTTAGATGCAAAATCCGGATATTGGCAACTACGATTACATGAAAATACTAAACCATTAACAGCTTTTACTTGTCCTCTTCAGAAGCATTATCAATGGAATTGGATTAAAACAAGCACTAAGTACATATCAGCGATTTATGGATAACAATCTCAAAGGTTTGGAAGAATTCACCTTTGTATATATTGATGATATTATTATCTATTCCAAAGATCTAGAAAATCAAATGTACCAATTTTATACACAACAGTTAAATCATTATGAAAGAACATCACACAACCATAAACTTAGTACTCCGTGGCATATCCATGGCTGATTAAAATCAAGATCAAAATATCTTAGATGTAAATAATTTAGAACTACATGAAGCTCAGGAAAATGTTCATATTAATACTCTTTTATCAAATGATAAACAAAAACAAATTGCAAAAACACAATTAAACTTAAAAGCTGAACAAGATATTCATAAATTTGTATTTAAAAAGGTTTTAGATCGTAAAAATATTATTTATTTTGGAAAAATAGTTCATGAGACACCTATACGTATAGATCAAGTAATGGACATATACGTATAAATCTTATTGATCGCAAACAAATAAATAAACAATTACTCAAAATTCCTCTAGAAAAATGGGTCAAAATTGGATATATTCACCTTTTCACTATTCAAATATTATTAAAAGTTACTTTTCAAGAAGGAATTGATTCACCTATTAGAATGGCTATAGTACACGAAAGAATGACCAATTTAAATGATCAAATTATTGGAATTATGAATGGAAACCTTGCATATGGAAAAATCAAATTCAACACTCGATTAAAATTAGGAATACGATTGAAATCACATAATTTGGATGACAGTATAACTATTGCTTATAAATTTTATAAAGAAAATTTAATGATAACTGGACAATTTCCTTTTTGAATTAACTACCAAATTAGTTATGCTTTAACCAATTCTCATCATAGTATTGAATTTAAAAATACTGATAAAATTTATATTGATCAATTATTTAACGATATTGCTAAAGTAGGAACAAAATTCAGAACAAAATTAAGAACTTTACCCGAAATCTAATATCCTATCCAATTAGATAGAAGACATTCATTGTCAGATATACTATCTCCATCTTCCACACCTTTACTCAAATCTCAATCATTAAAAATTGAACGCCCCATTCGATTTTTTGAACTTGAAAACATCACAAAAGAACAACCTACCATTAGAATTACCAATCCAATTATATCGGCCCCTTTGTTAATAGAAACATCAATAAAACTTGTTGATCTTAAAAATCAAAATTCAGAATTAACTACTTATTTGAAGCATACAATATGAGTGTGACTCAATACATAAAAGAAATAAACGAAACACATAAACAAGTTGAAACTCAACTAACTGGATTAATACAAATACAAACCCAAACCATACAATTAGTAAAAGAATTAATCAATGAAAACAAACAACTATGTGAACGAATCAAAAATATGGAGCAGAGCCTTAAAATGATATCAGAGCCTAAGCCAAAAATAACAACTTTAATAAAACCATGGAGAATATAATCTAAATTTCCAATTCAATCGAATATACCGAACCTATCAACATAGAATCCTTAGAAACAGTTGAAAGAAATATACACAATCAGCTAACAGAAATGACACAATTAGTCCAAAAATTAACTTTACAATCAATAGACAAAATACATCAAATGACTGATAAAGATGAAATTATTTACGGTTATGAATCCGATGAAGATATTTATGTTGAAGAAGACCAACCTGAAAGTAGTAGTAGAGGAAAAGATCCCATAGTAAAACCCGAATAACAAACAAGTAAACGTAAAAAAGATCAACAAAATCCTATTAATTGGACTACAGATAATAATGATTTTTTAAATCAACAGGGTTATTATCAAAAAGGTTGAAAAATACGAAAGCATCGAACGAATTATATACCAAAACATATTTCATTAGGTTCAGATAGTACTTTTAATATCGATTGTGTTACAAATCCAGAAGAATTAATTTTAGACTGGTCAAATAAAATTCAATTATTATTACAAATTGATAAACCTTTTGGAGATATCATTAATAAAGACTCATTATGTAATTTTATTACCTATAAAACCACCGGAATAGTACAAAGTTTTTTATTAGATAACATTGCAGCATTACAAAACACACCTCATTATAGAAATGCAAATAGTGATAGTACAACATTTTATACAATTGCTATTGAAATATATAAAGAATTTATAGGTAAAGATATTATTTCCTACAAAAGTGAAGCAGTTGCCTCCGATAGATTAAAAGCCCTCTGGCATTTAAATAATATGAAAATATGTGACCTATGTTATTTAGAAAATTATATATGTGAATTTAAAAAATATTATTACAAACTACCTCGAAATGAACAAGAAATGTATATTCATATTTTCATATAAAAATTACCCTACCCAATGAATCAAAAAGTAGAAGAAAGATTTCAAGATAAAAGAAATGAATCAAAAGTTGCATATAATTGAGGAGGAGTTATATTAACTACACAAGAATTATTAGCAGAACAATGCTTTGAAACACAACTAAGAAAAACATTAAAACATAAGAAGCTTCAGCTAAGTTGTACCAAAAATGTAGAAGTACCACCATAATGTGGCTGTGAAGAACCAATAAAACGAAATTTAAATCTAAACACTATAGAACACATCGATTTAAGCCGTATAAATCTTATAAATGGAAAAGATACCCTTCACATTATTATAAACAGCAACCGTTTAGACCTTATAGAAAACATTTTAGAAGAAGAAAATATAGACAATTTAAACCTAAAAGACAAGACTGTCCACAAAAGAAAAAATCTTGCAGATGCTGGCTATGTAAAGATGTAAAGAAGAAGGACGTTATGCTAATACATGTCCAAAAAGAAAAAATCCACACCCAAAATATACAGAAAAATTTAATATTTTACAATCAGCAATGTTAGAAGAATTAGAACCTATAGAATTTGATTATAATACCGATTTCACAATCTCCTCTATTTATCACTATGAATCTTTTACATAAGACTCAGAATCCTCAATTGAATCCCAATACAACTTTTATACAAATAGTAATTCAGAATAAAAAAGTCAATGCATATATAGATGCAGGAGCAACAATTTGTATTGCCTCCAAACAATTATTAAACAGTTGGAAAAAATTAGAAAAAATGTTACAAATAAGAATAGCAGATGGAAGCTTTAAATTTATATGGTATGTAAGTTATTATAATACTATCCTTATTGAAAAATTTTCATTCCCTGTACCCTCTATTTATTAACAAGAATCAGGATTACCCTTAATATCAGGCAATAATTTCTTAAAATTATTTAATCCTTTTTGCCAGTATTTACATTATATTACACTTAGAACTCCAAATATCAATGCTCTAAATCAAAAATCAATCATTCTTAAAATTCCTATCTATCATACTACTTATTTCCAAAAGCTACAGACGATAACAAATAAATTAGATTCTTTACAATTTTATCTACTTAATAATACGTCTACTCATCTAGAAATTGACACATTATTAGAAAATGCTTGTAGTGAAAATCCTCTTGACCCAATAAAAAATCATAATAAACAACTCATAGAAATCAAACTCAAAGATTCAACCCAGGAGATTGACATTCGTAATAATATACCCTATTCTCAAAAGGATGTTCAAGAATTTATAACTGAATGTGCAGATTTATTGACAAAACAATTAGTTGCACCAAGTACTAGTAAACATTCTGCCCCTGCTTTTTATGTAAACAATTCAGCTGAACAAAAATGCGGAAAACATAAAGTGCTCATAAATTAAAAAAATTAAACGAAGCAACCATAGGAGATGCATACAAATTACCATGAAAAGATTATATTATTAATAAATTAAGAGGCCCTATATGGTTTACTACCTTAAATGCAAAATTTGAATATTGGCAACTACGATTACATGAAAATACTAAACTATTAACAGCTTTTACTTGTCCTCCTCAGAAACATTATCAATGGAATGTATTACCTTTTAGATTAAAACAAGCACCAAGTATATATTAGCGATTTATGGATAACAATCTCGAAGGTTGAACAAAATTATCATAATGTGAAATTGCATTTATGGATGTAATACATTACAAAAATAAACATATATGTATCATTTGAAATCCTTAGGAGTGTATAACATAACCATAATATTAATTCACTTAGCGAGGTCTGACTCCCATAAACCATTTTTCAAGATCTTCTTTTTAGATCTCTTGTAACAGGGTACTTCACTGGTCTTTTTCTTCTCCAATGATTTGATGTATGCTAGTTGACAACCTTTGACTCTAAAGTCACAGTAGTCTTGTATATGTTAGATTTCCCTTATATTAAGTAACTTAATGTTATAGCACATTGCAGATTGGATATTATTTGAACTATTTGATTGTTATAAGTATGAGTTTGATCATTTTGAAATCTCATCTTTATTATGGATATAAGAATTTGACGACATTTTAGGCTTGCTAAAGGTCCAATAAACCTTAAGTTGATTGCCCCTTTAACATCGATCATAGTCCAAGGTTGGGGTCATGACAGGTTTAGTGGCTATGTGTGTGTATATATATAGGTTAAAAGTTTAGTGATCATGTGTGTGTGTATATATATATAAGATAAAAGTTTAGAGGCTATGTGTCCATATATATAGGAAAAAAATTTTGGTGGCCACTAATGTATATATATAGTAAAAAATTTAAAAGCAATATGTGTATATATATACATATTTATATATAAGAAAAAAGTTTGTTGGTCATGAGTGCCTCCAAAACCAAAACCTATTACATTAGTAAAACCATGGAGAATTTAAACCCTCCAGAAAATATACAAATAGAATCATTAGAAGAAATAGAAAGAAACATACATTCGCAATTAGCAGACATTACTCACTTAGTACAAAAATTAACCTTACAACCCAATGAAAAATTACATCAAATAACCTATAAAGATGAAATTATTTATGATTATGAATCAGATGAAGAAATCTATATAGATGAAGATCAACCAGAAAGTAGTCGAGCTAGAGAATCACAAGTAGGACGACAACATGTAAAAAGAGAACACATAAGTGGAGATAAACGAAAAAAGGATCAACAAGAATCATATCAATGGAGATCAGATGACTTCTTAAATCACCATGGATATTATCAAAAAGGTTCCAAACTACGAAAATATATTATTGAATATACACCAAAACACATTTCTTTACGTCCTGATGGAATCCTAAATCTTGATTGCGTTTTACAACCAAAAAAATTATCAATTGAATGGATAAATAAAATACAATTATTACTCCAAATTGAGAAACCATTTGGAGAATTAGAAAATAAGGAATTATTATGGAATTTTGTAACCTATAAAACAACTGGAATCGTACAAGATTTTTTATTAGATAATGCTGATGCATTTAACAATACAGGCGCATACTAACAAACATCTAATAACATGCAAACATTTGCATTCATAGCAGGACAAATTTACAAAGAATTTTTAGGAAAAGATATCCTTTCCTATAAACAAGAAGCATCAACTAATGAACGAATAAAAGCTTTATGACATTTAAATAATATGTGTATATGTAACATCTGTCATCTAGAGGAATACATATGTGAATTTAAAAAATACTACTACAAATTAACTAGACCCGAACAAGAGACATATATTCAAATCTTTATTCAAAAATTACCCTATCCAACGAATCAAAAAGTAGAAGCCAAATTTCAAGAAAAAAGAGATACTAAATCAGTTGTTATAATTTAGGAGGAGCTATTCTTGTCACTCACGAAATTTTAGCAGAACAATGCTTTGAATCACAATTAAAACATGCATTAAGACATAAAGATATTCAACTCTGTTGTTCAAAATATGCAGAAGCACCATAACAATATGGATGTGAAACAAAAACATCTGCTTATAAAAGAAAAAGAAACCATCTAAGTCTTATAAATGGAAACGTTATCCTCGAAATTACTACAAAAGACGACCATATATCCCTTATAAAAAAGAATTTAGATGATACAAATATAGACAATCTAAACCTAAAAGAAAGGATTGTCCACAAAAGAAAAAATCTTGTAGATGTTGGTTATGTAAAGAAGAAGGCCATTATGCAAATACTTGCCCCAAACAAAACAATCCAAATAATAAATGTAAAGAAAAACTCAATATATTAAATTCAGCAATCCAAGCAGACTTAGAACCTATAGAATCTGATTATAATACAGACTCTACTATTTTCTCTATCTATCAATATGAATCTCACATAGAAAAATTAGAATCCTCAGTTGAATCCGAATACAACTTTTATTCAAGTACTAATTCATACTAAAAAAGTTAATGCATACATAGATATAGGTGCTACTATCTGTATTGCGTCAAAACAATTATTAACTAATTAGAAAAAATTAGAAAAACCACTACAAATACGCATAGCCGATTCAAAACAATTATTAACTAATTAGAAAAAATTAGAAAAACCACTACAAATACGCATAGCTGATGGAAGTTTTAAATTTATTTAGTATGTAAGTTATTATAATAATATAATAATAGAAAATTTTACATTTTCAATCCCATCTATTTATCAACAAGAATCAGGTTTACCACTAATTTTAGGCAATAACTTTTCAAAATTATATAATCCATTTTGTCAATATTTACATTATACACCTTAAGAACTCCAAACATTAAAGCCTTAAATCAAAAATCAATCATTCTCAAAATTCCTATTTATCATACTACATATTATAAAAAATTACAACTTATAACCACCAAACTAGATTACCTCCAATTCTATCTTCTCAACAACATGTCTATTCAACTTGAAATTGAAACCTTGTTAGAAAATGTCTGTAGTGAAAATCCCCTCGACCCAATTAAAAACCATAACCAACAATTAATTGAAATCAAATTAAAAGATCCAACACAAGAAACAAATATTCGCAATAATATACCTTATACACAGCAGGATGTACAAGAATTTATATCCGAATGTTCAAATTTATAAGCCAAACACTTAATTTCACCAAGTACTAGTAAACATTCGGCTCCAGTCTTTTATGTCAATAATTCTGCTGAACAAAAATGTGGTACATGTAGGATGGTCATAAATTATAAAAGGCTCAATGAAGCAACTATAGGAGATGCATATAAACTTCCACGAAAGGATTCTATTATCAATAGATTAAAAGGACATACATGGTTTACAACTTTATATGCAAAATCAGGATATTGGCAACTAAGAATACATGAAAACACAAAATCTTTAACTGCTTTTACATGTCCACCACAAAAACACTATCAATGGAATGTATTACCCTTTGGGTTAAAACAAGCACCCAGTATTTATCAATGATTTATGGATAACAATCTTGAAGGATTGGAAGAATTTATTTTTGTTTATATTGACGATATTATTATCTATTCGAATCAGGATAAAATGGATCATTTAAAAAAGGTTAAAATTGTTCTTCAATGATGTAAAGAAAAAGGATTAATTCTAAGCAAAAAGAAAGTAAAAATAACTCAACAAAATATAGAATATTTAGGAATTGAATTCCAAAATGGCTTTTTAAAATTACAACCTAATATTTTAAATAAAATTCAAGAATTTCCTAATCAATTATCAAATAGGACACATGTACAACAATTTCTAGGCATTTTAAATTATATTTCAGATTAATGTTTTTTTTTAGAAATTTAGCTAAAGAAAGAAAACTTTTACAAGTTAAATGTAGTATGAAATCCCAATGGAATTGGACTAATGCTGATACTTAAGCCGTTCAAAAAGTCAAGGTTTTGTGCAAAGATCTACCTGTGTTATATAATTATCTTCCCAAGGATACAATGCTAGTTCAAATTGATGCCAGTATGGATACATGGGTTGGTTGCCTTTTGACACAACCACCCAATCAAAAGAAGTATTTACTTTGCAAATATATAAATGGGACTTTCAATCCCACTGAATTTAAGTATCCAATTCATGAAAAGGAAACATTAGCCTGTCTCAAAACATTAAGAAAATGGCGGATATATCTATTACCGATTGAATTTACAATTCAAACGGACTCCAAGTATTTATGTGGATTGATTCGATACAATATAAAAACCAATTATAATTAAGGGCACCTCATCCGATGGCAACTCGAATTCAATCAGTATCAATTTTAGATATAATATATCAAATCTACTGACAATTTTCTTGCATATATTTTAACAAGAGAATGGAAGCAGCCATAATAAGTCTAGAAGATGCATTAGCATAAAAAGAAGTAGAATTGCTTAATCTATAACAACAAGTTGGAAGCATCACAAAGGAAATCAATCAACTCCAGTCTACTATCTAGGTATTGAAACAAAACACAAAGACCAACAAATAGCCACAACCATTCCTCCAACTACAACTACTTCTACACCCACTTCTAAAACCACTACCATTCCATTAATCACACCACAACAGATAACCCAAGCATCGTTAGTCCCACTAGCTACACCAAGTGGATCTCAAAAGCAAAAGGATACAACTGAATCCAAAACCAATGTGATATATAATGGACCCATGGCAGGTTTGCAGTTGTTCATATCACCGACCACTCAGGTATTTTACATAAAAGTTTTTCATCTAAAGCATAAGCTGAACAATCTTTAGCAGAATTCAAAAACCCTATTCTCAAACCACAATACAAACAAGCCTTAGAAAAACCCATTTCTGAAACCATACTGAAATCGACCGTATTAACTCGATACCTTCCAAAACCCTCCAAATAGAAGCATGGAAACTCACTTCCGAAATGTTCTATAATTGTTTCCAATCTTTAAACACATGGACCGAAGCCCAAAAAATCTTTCAATTTTATCCACAAAATCGAGGCAAATATGGACCTAAGGCCATCATTTTCCCAGAAGCAGATCCATTAACCACTTACCTCTTTTTCTAAAGTGGATTCATAGATACAATTTATCTTACCAACCTAGACTTACTTTGGATTTATCCAAGCTGTGAAAAATTATAAAGATTGATTTGCCAAGGATAAAGAAATCTTTATCAAAATTTGGAGCTGCTATCCAATTTTGAAAGAACATGATTGTTGGGACCCATTTCCGGAGCCTAACCTTTGGAATCATAAAGCGTATGAGCAGAATTTCTCGTCAAACAAACGTGGGCGAAAACCAAAGAAAATAAAAAAGCTTAAGGTCAAAACTTTTAACTCTGACATCCAAAAACGTATACTTTAAAAATGTTGGAAAACTATAAAGACGAGCTACATCATTCCGCGTAGACAACTGGGTCTAAACCAATCCAAATCGATATAGGGTTTTTTTTTCTTTTTTTTTCAAGTTCATTCAAAGCAACTTCAATTTCCAATTTGAAATTCATCCATACTCAAACCTCAATTCATTTGATTCTTCATATTC
>JANVCQ010000103.1:69799-83864 GCA_025531925.1 Erythroxylum plowmanianum | reverse complement strand
AAATCATTTCCATATCACAATTCATCATCAAAATTCATACACCAAAACATGTAGCAATTTCACAAATCATTCAAAAGCAATAAAGCAACATTTATGAAGTAATTGAAATCATTTTATTTTCTTCATTTGGAAAAACATTAATAGCTCATTACTCAATAAACATGAAACCCACCTTGAATTCCTTGCTTAAAACTTTGCTCAAAAATGTTTCTCCCCTTGCTCCTCTTGTGTCTCTTGATTTCCTTCATCAAAGGCAAAATTCCCATTCAATAGAACTATCAATTGAGAACCCAAAGAAACATATTCATAAAATTGATCCTAGAAAGCTTAAACCCATACATTTCCTAAGTTTTATGAACCAAAATCCTTCCAAAAATCTAAAAAATTCAAAACGAACTTACCTTGATTCTTCACAAAATAAAGAGTTTCTTGGCTCTAATGAAAGCTCTTCTCTTCCTCTACCTTTTTCTCTTCTTGAATAAGCTCAAAATCTCTCTTGAAGGCTAAGAAAAATCGAAACCTAACTTATTTTCTCTTCTTTTCTCTCTTCTCCACCGAAACCCTCTTTTTGCTCTCTTTTATTTTTGTTCTTCTCTCTCAGTTCACGTTTTTCCTTTCTTAAAATGCAAGACACTCTTTTCTTCTAAATTGTCCATTTCGTCATTCCATATAAATGGCACATAATTATGCATTTCACATCTTGTAAACATATTGCCCAAAATGGCACATTTTCGAAACTTAATTTCATGAACATAAAGTCTTTTCAAAATCATTTCCATATCACAATTCATCATCAAAATTCATACACAAAAACATATAGCAATTTCACAAATCATTCAAAAGCAATAAAAGCAACATTTATGAAGTAACTGAAATCATTTTATTTTTTTTATTTGAAAAAACATTAATGGCTCATTACTCAATTATAAACATGAAACCCACCTTGAATTCCTTGCTTAAAACTTTGCTCAAAAATGTTTCTCCCCTTGCTCCTCTTGCATCTCTTGATTTCCTTCACCAAAGGCAAAATTTCCATTCAATAGGAATATCAATTGAGAACCCAAAGAAACATATTCATAAAATTGATCCTAGAAAGTTTAAACTCATGCATTTCCTTAGCTCCATGAATCAAAATCCTTCCAAAAATTCAAAAGATTCAAAATGAACTAACCTTTATTCTTCACCAAATGAAGAGTTTCTTGGCTCTAATGAAAGCTCTTCTCTTCCTTTATCTTTTTTTCTTCTTGAATAACCTCAACATTTCTTTTGAAGGCTAAGACAAATCGAAACCTAACTTACTTTCTCTTCTTTTCTCTCTTCTCCACCGAAACCCTCTTCTTTCTCTCTTCTACTTTTGTTCTTCTCTCTCAATTCACGTTTTTCCTTTCTTAAAATGCAAGACACTCTTTTCTTCTAAATTGTCCATTTTGTCATTCCCTATAAGCTTATAGGCTTCTACCCTTAAGTGATCTTCCAAAAATACCCTTGAACATTCTTACTCTTACTACTTTAATTCAACTAAACCATACAATAAAATCCTACTAACATTGACATAATAAATAACTCCAAAATTTAATCTACCTAAACCTGAAAAATTATTTAAATCATGCTTAATTCAATAAGATAAAAATTCAGGGGCCAACATTTCTCCCTTTCTTAAAAAAATTTCATCCTCGAAATTCTTACCTGACTAATTTCCTCATATTAACAATAATGTCACCTCAAATTCAAGAATCCAATCACATAGTGGGATACTTTACATCAAACATAATGCATATACTCTTAGCAGTATATTCTACAATTTGTGTTTTTATCTCTGTCAGGAATAGGACTCCAATACTCACTTTTGAATAATTACATAATCATTTCTGATTTGTTCTTTCATTAATCATTCTTAATATAAACTATCTGATCTGCTTAACCTAATTCAGTGAAATTCTTCTTCGAAAGAAGATTTCCTGCTACTATCATCTATACCGTTCATGCAATCTTTATCAACCAACTGTTATCATCATCACATTATCAGCCATTCTTAATACCTCAAGAAGACCAATTTCCATTGTTCTTACAAGGTTATATGAAGTGGTAAACATAATTAGTTTCACATATACTTAGATGTGCATCATCAAAGTCATCTTATTCTATCCAGAGATTTATTTCCGACAATCACCAATTTATATCTTACACTAATGACACTTTGATCTCAATTAATCCTAGACAACATCTCTCTCTTTATCAAACATACTAACACCAATTTTACTCCAGTTTTCTGGAATTTACCTCTTCTGATGCTATATCATTTCATAATGAGTCAACTACCATATTGAGTGCATTAACTCTTTTCATTTAATTCTTCATCTTTTTCTTAATCTCATTCATACATAAAATCCTAGCTTATATGCATTTCTAACTTTCTCCTTACTATATATCATTCATCTTGTGAAAGTCATTTATGTCTATTTCATTTCCCCTTTACTCTTTCCTCACTTCTTTATCATTTTCCTATTGTCTTTTTTTTTTCACCTTGTATCTCCTCAATCGATTCAGAATTATTGGTGCATAATCATTATGAAATTCTGATCTCAATTTCACTAATATCTTCTTTTGGTGGATCATAACTCTTATCGCATTAATCAAATAACCACTTCGGTTCTAATTTCCTCTTCTTAAGATCATAACAAGGTTATGTTTTCATTACATTCTGCTTGCATACTCTAATCTCATCATTTATATTTATATCCCTATATTCCTCAAACAATCAAGGACAATACCTTCACATCTATATCACATTTGGAGATATATCACCATGGTGCAATATCGATGTCATATTCAATAATGCATACCCCAATATAAATACGTTGAATCTTTATATGTCATATTTACCCATATACTATTTCTCATTTCTATTTATCCACAACTTTCATTTTCTCATATCATGAAAGAGTATCATTTTTCTCACTAATTCTATCATGTCAAACTCTTAGCAATTACTCATGCGTGTGGCTTTTACACATTTGACTCAGATGAGGGATTAGTCGTTGCTGCATGCCAAGACATGTCAAAAATGCATGTAACTTGATACATATTTCCAAAATGCCCATGTAAGATCCTAATTCTAGGTGCTCTAATACCACAACTATTGGACCTTATTTCTAGAGCCCAACTATCCAGATGTTGTAAGATGTGAGCTATGTACTATAGGGTTATTTCAATGAACCCTCATTAGCCATCATCACGTAAGGTTAGTGTGCCCACACCAGTCAATCACCAAAATCACAATTTGACCTTTCTTAAACAATTGTAGCTCTAAGTCTCTAGTTTAATGTGAAGCAAGAACCATCTCAATCGGAGCTCTATAGTTGAAGTTATGATGAAGAAGCCAAAGTATGTTCATACCCCAGTCATGCTTTCTCAACCGACCCCTCACTATATTTCCATAAAATCTTTTTCAGATCAAAACAAAAAGCTACCAATTTTTATGGAGAGATAGAAAAATGTGTTAGGAATCTATTGGTTCAAGAATCATTTCATTTCAAGGTCAAAGGATTAAGTTATGTCTAAAAAAATCAAACATGATTTTGTCCTCAATCATACCGAACCTGTTTTGGGACAATTGACATAACTTTCACTAGAGATATCAGATTAAGGTCATTCTTGGACAGTTTGAAAGAAGACTTTTAGATCTATAGCATTCGTGAACTGGAGTGATATTTTGCCATTTAGAGAGTCAAAAACATAAATTTCCAAAAGTGTACAGTGTATGTCCGTTAAACAAACACACACATTCGCCCAACAGACATACATGGGGCTAGGGGCCATTGCAGACCTAAGAAGGTCCATCTAATGGGCCTAAAGTCCGTTTAACAGACATGGGTGAGTTCAAAAATCATCAACTCAAGTTGGTAACTTTTTCAAGTATATCTATTTTCAACTCACATCATCCACATAATTTATATTTCATTAACACCAAGGATAAGAGTTTACAAAGTTTTAATGGCATTTCAAGCCACATTACATCATCAATATCAAAATCCAAAATACAAAAGATACAAAACCTAATAATTCTCGAAATGTGTCTAAAGCCTTGTTTTTACAAAATCTAACTTAATATACAAAAACATTGCAAACATAGAATGATGCCTCGACTTTTGATTACTCGATCTCATTCTCTTCACTTGAAGATGGGACAGAAAAGAGGGATGATCTTGCAAGCATGTGGGTAACAGATTTATAATGAATAAAAAGAAAAACCATTTAAAATGTTCATTGTCATAGAAAATTCTAATTGAATCATAAAACGCATGGTTCTTAATTTTTCAACCAAATTCACAATAAAACAAATCATGTATGCATCAATCTTGTCAACATATCGTGAACATATAAGCACATCAGAATGGCTTGGGTGGATCCAAAAACAGAATGTACTACACATTTCAACATAATGATCCTGTGTAGCCGTGAACTTAAGGGAGTCCATAAAGGAGCTTCATGCCACTAGCGGGCAAGCGGGAGAAGCCTTTTATCAAAGTGTACTTGACTTAACTTAGAGGATCACCACAAACCCACATAATTATGCATTTCACATCTTGTAAACATATTGCCTAAAATGGCACATTTTCGAAACTTAATTTCATGAACATAAAGTCTTTTCAAAATCATTTCCATATCACAATTCATCATCAAAATCCATACACCAAAACATATAGCAATTTCGCAAATCATTCAAAAGCAATAAAAGCAACATTTATGAAGTAACTAAAATCATTTTATTTTCTTGATTTGAAAAAACATTAATGGCTCATTACTTAATTATAAACATGAAACTCACCTTCAATTCCTTGCTTAAAACTTTGCTCAAAAATGTTTCTCCCCTTGCTCCTCTTACGTCTCTTGATTTCCTTCACCAAAGGCAAAATTCCCATTCAATAGGAATATCAATTGAGAACCCAAAGAAACATATTCATAAAATTGATCCTAGAAAGCTTAAACTCATGCATTTCTTTAGCTCCATGAACCAAAATCCTTTCAAAAATCCAAAAGATTCAAAATGAACTAACCTTAATTCTTCACCAAATGAAGAGTTTCTTGGCTCTAATGAAAACTCTTCTCTTCCTTTATATTTTTCTCTTCTTGAATAACCTCAAAATTTCTTTTGAAGGCTAAGAAAAATCAAAACCTAGCTTATTTTCTCTTCTTTTCTCTCTTCTCCACCGAAACTCTCTTCTTTCTCTCTTCTACTTTTGTTCTTCTCTCTCAGTTCACGTTTTTCCTTTCTTAAAATGCAAGACACTCTTTTCTTCTAAATTGTCCATTTCGTCATTCCCTATAAGTTTATAGTCTTCTACCCTTAAGTGATCTTCCAAAAATACCCTTGAACATTCTTACTCTTACTACTTTAATTCAACTAAACCATATAATAAAATCCTACTAACATTGACATAATAAATAACTCCAAAATTTAATCTACCTAAACCTCAAAAATTATTTAAATCATGCTTAATTTAACAAGACAAAAATTCGGGGGCCAACATTTATATTGATTCATGATTGATTTCATGCAATTGCAATTGAGAAAACTTTCATATAAATTGATTTAGCATAACTGAAGCTGCATGAAATTGTAGAGATAAATCTTTCAAATTAATGGTCAAACCTAATAAAAGAATTCACAAATTGTTTAATGAAATTATATGGGTTTTTAATTTGAAAGATGTTTTAATTAATTAATATAATATTAGTTGTTCATAATCTTGAGAAAGATATTAACATAATTGAGAAATTTCCATGGTCTAGTGAACTTTAAGTTAAATTAATGTGTGACGTTTTATTTGTATAAGAAGTCGTAGGGGAATTCATTATTTGAGCATTGTTTTTTCATTAGTTGTTTCTTGGTTCAATCTTTGTTCTAGTTAGTTAATTCTGCTATTGTGTTTTAGTTTATTACTTTAAATTTTACAATTGATTAATCACAATCCACATTAGTTTTCAGTTAGATAATAGAAAAGGAGCTAATAATAGTAATTTTAATCTCTATAGGATTGACACTTGGTAGTTAATAATATATATCGTAGAAGTGATAAGTGTACTTGTTTATAAAGATCTATAAAGTAGGAAATTGAACAAACAAACTTATTATAGTACCTACCACAACTTGTAGGGATATAGCAAGTTACTGCAACTCTTGATATTCTTCTTCTAACTCTTCTTCTCCAATATCCACTACATACATATGCACCATCCTTTTCTTGCACTTACAAAAAAGGTTATGTTTCTCATCACACCAAAAGAAAATATCTTTATCCTTCTTTTCATTTAGTTCTCTACTATTACTAGTCATCTCCAACTTCTGCTCATTGCTTTTGATTGTCAGTTTAGGCCCTAAAGTCAATCGCTTTGGTTATAGATTAGTGACAAAATAATCAATAAAATTCTTTATCTTGTACGTGTTTAGATACATATGGTAAATTATATGGAATTATTATACATTGAGAATAAAATTATAATGAGATTATAATTATAAGATTCATATTGCATTTATGTATTATCCCTAAACTATTCACATCATTGTTTTGTTAAGACTGGATATTAATAAAGCATAAAAAGACTGGAACACGTTATGTTTTTTCTTATGAAGGGAGTAGTTGATCTCATAGACTAAAGTATAGAAATAACTAAATAAATGTGTGAGTATTTGTTAGAGAATAAGTTCATTGAATTGACTCGATATGAGAAATCTAATTGAAACATTATTTATATGTCTATAAAAATTCTCATTATGATGATTGTATAAGTGATCCTCTGACTTGAAGTCTCTAAAGTTATCTTACATAGGGATTGAGATATTTTGATACTACTTATGACCTATTTTAATCATAGGTTATTCGGTCGATAGTTATTGGATATAGCATAAACTATATGGAGGTAGCTGAGAGATCAAGATAAGTTTCATCAGCCGAAAGTAATTAGGGAGAATGTTCTGTTGTTCTCGATTAGTATTGATTCAGAAAATTCTTGACCAAGGTAGAGTGACATTATATAAATAGTTTACAAATATCAATAATTTAATCAATAACTAATAGTGAAGAACTAATATAATAGATTCAAAATATAGTAGAAATTATTTTTATGTTCTATTTCTAATTGGAATATTTTATGATGAAATGATTGAATTATACAAAAAAATCATGTACGAAAAGATTAGTCAAAACTATTTTGACTTTCCTAAATATTTGGGTGGTCATGGTATGTTGCCAGACTCCAATCTTGATCTATGATTTGAAATTATTTAATTGGAGAATTAAAGATAAACTAAAATGATTTTTAATTTATCTAATTCTAATTATGAATTGTAATTATAATTTATAATCATTACCAACATATTTGGAAACTTAATGGGTCTCACATAAAGAACGGGTTGAAGAGAGTAAAGATATTTTATCAAGCTAGACTTGAATGTAATATTTGAGAAACTTTATGACTAAATATGAGATATTTAATAAATAAGGATCAATATGAGATAAATAAGGATGAATATGAGATATTAGATCCTAGTTGAGCATAATTGGTATTTAATTAAAATTATTTGTAATTCTAATTAAAGTTTAGTTGAAATAAGAATTTAATTTCAATTAATTATTAGAATTTTCAAAAACTTATTATAAATAGCTAGGCTTTAGTTCTAAAGAAGCTAGCACTTCTTGTTTAACCTTCGTTGTAAGAGTTACAGAGTTCTCTCAACCTATTGTGTAGATATCATTAGAGGTCAGATACTCGTGCTGCTATGGTGATTGAAATGAGTTAGTTTTAGAAAGAGTTCATAGGATCCAATAAGAAAATGATTGAGTTTTAGAATAAAGTAGAAATTAAAATTCATGCTTTATTATAATTTATGTGTTAATCATTTTATAGAATTAAAGTGACATTGACTTTTGGGAAATTAAAATATGAAAAGAGTTTCATAATTATGTCACTATGGTAGGGATCAGATTCTGTCCCGATTTTACAACAGTGATATTAGAGTAATCTTTAAGTCTAGAATTTGATTTAAATTGTTTGGTACTAATTTGATAAAAATTAAGGCTTTATGTTTTAAAGAAAATTGAAACTTGTCTTTTGATAATTTTATATCGCTTCTGCTTCTAGGCTGAAATTATTTTCTTCTTGTTGCCCACAAGAGGAGGCAACACAGGTGAGAACAGGTGTGAGAGGAGGCGACCGCCGGCGATGCAACAAGAGGGCAATGGTTCGAACACAGGTAAGGAGTTGGTGGCGCGAGATGGCGCTAAGAAAAACAATGGGGAACATGTACGTTGGTGAACAACGTCTGATGCAGACGTTACTGGTGTGTGCAGCGCAGTCAGCAACCCTCGTTAACTGAAGCCCGTGTAGTGTATGTGACAATTCCCACGCCATTTTTATTTGTTCTTTATATATTTTAAGCCTTAATTTCAATTAAATTAGTTTAAATTCCTAATAAACTTGAAATTGTGTTTCTTGATTGTTTGAAAATTACTTTCAAAGGTTTTTTTTATTAGATTAAATTTTAGTTTAATTTTTTAAGGAATTGAATTATTAAATTAAATTAATTATCAAATTAATAATTGGAATCAAGTAAATATTTAAAAGAATTATCTTTCATAATTTGATTATGTTAAATAATTAATATAATGAGACTATATTAATTAAGATGAGATCTTAATTTTAAATATTAAATTAATTATTTTTAGTAATATCATTAATATTAATAATTAGATTGATTCCCAATTAAATTTTGGAAAAATAGTTTGTAAAATTTGAATTATTTGTTTCAATTTGGCTGAAATTAATTAATCAGATTCCTTAAATTTGAAATTGGTTCTTTATTTATAAATAATAAGTTTATTGATTTATTAGAAAAAATATTTTTCTTGATTAAATTTTGAAAAGTGTTGTCATTTATTAATTAAGAAAATGAGATTCTTTAATATTTTTTAAAATTAGTTTTCTAAATTATTAAAGAAAGATTGTCCAATTAATTAAGAAATCAACCTCTAAATAAATAATATAAAGGACATTCTTAATTAAATTTTAAAAATTTAATTTAATTTTGAAAATAGTTTCCTTTCAGTATTAGAACATAGTTTTCTAATTAAGGAAAAATAATTTCTAATTAGATTATAAATAATTTTCTATTTAGATTAAAATATTATTTATCTAATTTTGGAAAAGGGATTTTTCCATAACAAGTAAGAAATACAATTTATTGAAAATTGTTTTTAATTAAATTTCATTAAAGGAATCAAGATAATTGGAAATAGTTTTTAATTGGATTTGACAATTGTTTTCAAATAAAATTAAATTTTTATTTGGAATAGGAATTTAATTTATTTAGAAATCAATAACTTTAATTTAATTTAATTTTTTTCAAAAAGTTTGAAATATTATTTTAGATTATAAAAATCAATAACTAAAATCAAACGAAACTTGATATTTTATATATATAATTTAATTATGAGTGCATAAATTGCATACATATACATATACATATATATACATAACTTTGCTACCCAAAACTCGAGTTGACGGTAGGGCATAATCAAATTATTTAAGTCCATCACACATCCGCGCAAGCGCGAACGTCTCCTGGCGTCATTTCTGAGTGCATAGAAGAACCTATGGCGAATCCATTTTTAGGGATTCAAACTCACAACGTGGGGCTAAGCCACAGTCCCATATCTGAGCTCTAATACTACTTTGCTACCCAAAACTCGAGTTGAAGGTAGGGCAGAATCAAATTACTTAAATCTCTTTGCTACCCAAAACTCGAGTTGAAAGTAAGGCGGAATCAAATTACTTAAGTCTACCACGCATCCGCGTAAGCGCGGCGCCTCCCAGATGTCATTTTTGAGTGCCAGATTCACACTGGGCGAATCAATTCGAGGATTCGAACTTGCGACGTGGGGCCAAGCTTCAGTCCCATACCTAAGCTCTGATACCACTTTGCTACCCAAAACTTGACTTGAAGGTAGATTTAAATTAGTCATTCGTTCGTCTACTATGGCCATTCTAATAGGTGAATCAATTCCTTCTTGAAAAGTATATTTTAATAATATTTGAATAGTGGAAAGGTAAATATATTCGATTTTAACTCATTTTTCGGGAGGTGTTTAGTGCAACTGTTTATTTATTTGTTCTTGATCAATTAGGTTGATACGTATATGTCCATTATATTGATCTATACGAATAGGTGTTTCATGAACTATTTTTCCAAAATAAATAATATTTTTACGATCTATAACCTTTTTAAGTAATGATTTATGATTATCTTGTCCAACTTTGAGATTTAATTGTGTTTTTGCAATTTGTTTTTGTTTGTCATTTGATAAAAGAGTATTAATATGAAAAATTCCTTGAGCTTCGTGTATTATGAATCAAATATAGAAAACTCATAATCCTCAATTGAATCCAAATACAACTTTTATTCAAGTGATAATTGAGAATAAAAAAGTCAATGCATGTATAGACACAGGAGCAACGATTTGTATTGCCTCCAAACAATTATTAACCAATTGCAAAAAAAAATTAGAGAAACCTTTTATTAATGATGTAATCTTTTCGGGGTAATTTGTATGCATCTCCTATGGTTGCTTCGTTTAATTTTTTATAATTGATGATCATTCTACGTTTTCCACATTTTTGTTCAGCTAAATTATTGACATAACAAGCAGGTGCTGAATGTTTATTAGTACTAGGTGTAATTAGTTGTTTTGTTAATAAATATGCACATTCAGTTATAAATTCTTGAACATCTTTTTGAAAGTAGGGTATATTATTGCGAATATTAACTTCCTGGGTTGGATCCTTGAGTTTTATTTCTATGAGTTGTTTATTATGATTTTTAATGGGATCTAAAGGATTTTCACTACAAACATTTTCTAATAAAATATCAATTTCTAATTGAATAAACATATTGTTGAGAAGATAGAATTGAAGGTAATCTAGTTTATGAGTTATATCTTGTAATGTTTGGTAATACGTAGTATGATAAATAGGAATTTTAAGAATAATTGATTTTTTATTTAAAGTTTTGATTATGGGTGTTCGTAAGGTAATAAAATGTAAATATTGACAAAACAGATTATATAATTTTAGAAAATTATTGCCTAAAATTAATGGTAAACCTGATTCTTGTTAATAGATAGAGGGGACTGAAAATGTAAATTTTTCTATGAGAATATTATTATAATAGCTTACATACCATATAAATTTAAAACTTCCGTCTGCTATTTGTATTTGTAAAGGTTTCACTAATTTTTTTCCAATTGGTTGATAATTGTTTGGAGGCAATACAAATCGTTGCTCCTGTGTCTCTATATGCATTGAATTTTTTATTCTGAATTATCACTTGAATAAAAGTTGTATTTGGATTCAACTAAGGATTCTGAGTTTTTTGTATTTGATTCATAATGATAAATAGATGAGATGGTGGAATCAGTATTATAATCAGATTCTATAGGTTCTAATTCTTCTAACATTGTTGATTGTAATATATTAAGTTTTTCTGTATATTTTTGGTTTTTTCGTTTACGACATGTGTTTGCATAATGTCCTTCTTCTTTACATAGCCAACATCTACATGATTTTTTCTTTTGTGGACAGTCGTTTCTTTTGGGTTTAAATTGTCTATATTTATATCGTCAAAATTGTTTTCTATGAGGGATATAAGGTCTACGTTTATAATAATGTCTAGGATAACGTTTCCCTCTATAAGATTTATAGGGTTTTATTTTTCTATGGTGTAGGGTTTTTGTTTCACATCCATATTGTTGTGGTACTTCTGCATATTTTGCACAAAAACTCTGAATATCTTTATGTCTTACTGTTCTTTTTAATTTTGATTCAAAACATTGTTCAGCTAAAATTTCATGAGTGATTAAAATAGCTCCACCTAAATTAAAAGCAACAGCTCTAGATTCTAATTTTGCATTAAATGTATCTTCTATTTTTTGATTCATAGGAAAAGGTAATTTTTGAATAAATATTTGAATATAATTTTCTTGTTCTTTTCTAGTTAATTTATAATAATATTTCTTGAATTCACAAATAAAATTGTCTAAATGACATATATCACAGATTCTCATATTATTTAAATGCCATAAAGCTTTTAATCGTTCAATATAGGAACTTTGATATTTAAAGGAAAGAACATCTTTTCCTAAAAATTCTTTATAAAGTTGACCCGCCATGAATTCAAAAGTTTGCATATTAGTTGAGGTTTGTTGATATGCATGGGTTTGCTTTAATGCATCTTCGTTATCAAGTAAAAATGATTGTACTATGCCTGTGGTTTTATAGGTAACGAAGTTCCATAATAATTATTTGTTTTCTAATTCAGTAAAAAGTTTTTCTATTTGTAATAAAAGTTGTATTTTACTTGTCCATTCGCTGAGTATTTGCTCTAGATGTACTACACAATCTAGATTTAAAATTCCATCGGGACCTAATTTAATATATTGGGGAGTATATTCCATAAGATATTTGTGTATTTTGGAACTTTTTTGATAATATCCATGTTGATTTAACATTTCATCTGATCGCCATTGATATCCATCTTGGTTGTCTTTTTTGCGTTTATCTCCACTAATATGTTCTCGTTTTGTATATTGTCTTCCTACTTGGAGTTCTTTACTTTTACTACTTTCAGGTTTTTCTTCTTTTACATAAAGGTCTTCATCTGATTCATATCCATAAATAATTTCATCTTTGTCAGTTATTTGATGTATATTTTATGTTGGTTGTAAAGTTAATTTTTGCACTAATTGTGTAATTTCATTGAGTTGGGAGTGTATATTTCTTTCAAATGTTTCTAAGCATTCAATATTTACAAGTGTTGTGTATTCTAATGAATTTGAATTTTCATTTATATTCTCCATCGTTTTACTAAAGTAATAGGTTTTCTCTTAGGCTCTGATACCACTTTGAGGATCTGTTCCATGTTTTTTATTTGTTCATTTTGTTGTTTATTTTTAGTGAGTAATTCTTTTATTAGTTGTATTGTTTGGTTTTGTATTTGTATTAATTTAGTTAATTGGGTTTCTAATTGATTATTTTGTTCTTGTATTTCTCTTATATATTGGGTCATACTCATAATGTATGCTTTAGATAGGTAGTTAATTCTGTAATTTGATTTTTAAGGTCATCTATTTTTAGTGATGTTTCTATTGCTGAAGGGGTTGATATAATTGGATTAGTGATTCTAACGTTTGATTTTTCTTTTATGATATTTTTAGGTTCAAAGAATCGAATAGGTCGTTCAATTCTTAATGATTGGGATTTGAGTAAAGGAGTGGAATAAGAAGAACATGGTGAGTCTAAAAAGGAATGTCTTCTATTGAGGGGAGAATTTAATTGGATAGGATATTGTATAGCTGGTAAAGTTCTTAATTTTGTTCAAAAATTTGTTCTTACTTTTGCAACATCGTTAAATAATTGATCAACATAAATTTTTTCAGTATTTTTGAATTCAATACTATGATGAGAGTTGGTTAAAGCATAACTAATTTGATAAGTGATTGAAAAAGAAAATTGTCCAGGGGTCATTAAATTTTCTTTATAAAATTTATAGGCTATGGTAATAGTGTCATCTAAATTATGTGATTTTAATGGTATTCCTAATTTTAATCAAGTTTTGAATTTTATTTTTCCATATGCTAAATTTCCATTCATAATTCCAATGATTTGATCATTTAAATTAGCCATTCGTTCGTCTACTATGGCCATTCTAATAGGTAAATCAATTCCTTCTTGAAAAGTAGATTTTAATAATATTTGAATAGTGGAAAGGTGAATATATCCCATTTTAACATGTTTTTTGGGAGGTATTTGGTGCAATTGTTTATTTATTTATTCTTGATCAATTAGGTTGATACGTATATGTCCATTACATTTATCTATACGAATAGGTGTTTCATGAACTATTTTTCCAAAATAAATAGTATTTTTATGATCTTTAACCTTTTTAAGTAATGATTTATGAATATCTTGTCCAGCTTTGAGATTTAATTGTGTTTTTGCAATTTGTTTTTGT
>JANVCQ010000103.1:51890-65337 GCA_025531925.1 Erythroxylum plowmanianum | reverse complement strand
TGATATTGTGTTTTATACACTTATGTGATGGTGTATAATTATAAAATTTATGTTAAGTAGTAATTTCATTGTATTTCCTTTATGTATAAAGGCTCGAGAGTTAGGAATCAAGGAGCCCGTACCCAGGATTGTTGAAGCTAAGAGAGTGTATACCTTCTTTTGAGGTGAGTTGGGGAAACCATATTTTCACAAATAGGATTAGAACATTCGAAGACAAGCTTGATGACTTGTATGTGAATTTTGAACCTAGGCAACGTAAGGTAGGAATTGAATTTCAAATGGATGCTAATATGCTTATGTATTTAACAAATGGCATTGTTTTCAATAACTATGCATTTGGATTTCAAAAGATGGCTTTTATTTCATGAGATAATGTTTTGGCATTTACATATGCATAATCGAGTCATGTATGCTGCATGTTTTTGTTCTCTTTTGGTTTAAAGCTATGGCACGGTTTTATTTTATCAGTTGGACTGATAAATAAAGACACGGTGCCTTACTTGATTTTATACTTAATAATTGTATATGATTTGTTTTATGATTGGTGAGAAAACGATTGGCCAATCGTGTGCTGGGTACAACTGATTATGATTAAGTGACCCCCGTACCCTTAACGTTGGTATATTAAAGTCGAGTCGCCGTATCGAAACCTTTCTACAGGACTCGAGGGTGATTCCACACCTAGGGTCTAGACACTGACGAGATCATCGCCTAGGGTCATGACGCTCTTGTCGACTGTAGTCCGGACTCACCATGGATGAAAATCGAGCCAACATTGAGTATCGATGGGTGTGCACATTAGTTTGGCCAACTAGTGGTGTCACACTTGATTGTTTTGGCTTATCCTTATACTGGTTTTCCTATCAATATTTGATTTATACATATGATGTTTTTATGCTTTTGTGTATTGGAACTGAAACCTATGTTCACCGGATGAGTGAGTTAATAGGCTAAGCTTATATGGTTCCTAACCAGTATACATTAAGTCATAGGCTGGGCCTATGTGTTTTCTATGCATGATATATTCACTTCATAGGTTATCTACACCATCTTGGTATGAACCAATTCTATCTGTGATATATGTTTTTCCTGCTCACTGAGTACCTAGTGTACTCACCCCCTCCGCTTTCCCACCATGCAAGCTAATTTAGTGAACTTGAAGCTCTGTGAGGATCGTGCAGCTTTTTAATATTTTTGAGGTATTTCGGTATGTGGGTAGTCTCCTATTTTGTACTTTTATTGTCTAGTGGCTCATGAACTGTGTTTATGTAGATATGTTTTATGATTTTGTGAGTTGACTTTTGATTTCCTTGGGTTTTGTAAAAGATTTATGTATGAACTGTTGATACTGTTGTTGAGATTGCCTTGAGTTGAGATTGCCTAGAGTTGACACTGCCTTGAGTGGACTAGAGAGTCCTGAAGTTATGGTTGGATGTGCATATAGAAGTGTGTTTGAAATCGTTTGCAGGTTTTGGGATTTTTAAAATACAGCTGTTGTGCTGCCCAAATTTTTCAAAAAAAAAAATTCAGTTAGCCTTGCATAGTCGGATTAAGGATACTGCAAGTGTCCTTAGCCCGAGTATGCGGCGGTTGTCATGGACCTGATGTGGTACCGAGTCATGACATTGTTATTTGGGTCTCGCCGCTCCCACTGTCTCCTGAGACCAGAGAGGGATCGTTCCTTTTGCCCATTGTCGCGCCTCCCTTCAGATCTGGATTATGCTCCCACTATCATGCCTCTCCCACTTGGGTATCGTCGCTCCCGCCCTTCAGATCTGTGTCTCGCTGCTCACGCTGTCCGCTATGAAAATGGATTAATGTTGAAATTTTATAATTGCTATATACTGCTAACTAAACTTCTTGATGATTATGTTTGAAGCTTGTAACTTAATAGCCAAATGATCCGTCTTCTTAAAAGCTATCATTAATGTTCTCACTCACAACAATGAGTTGTAGCTTCAAGTCCCCCAGATCTCCCAACGTTCACAAGCGTGGTAAGTACAATCACCGGCTTGATTTTCTAGTCACCGACGAATGAAGATAGAAGACAAAGGGATGGAGTATGGCTTATATATCAGATCTGGAAAGCCAAGATGGTTTGTGAGAGAAACTGGGTCACCTGAAAGTTGATATGGAACGATTGTTTTTCTACATGGGGCTTGAACACAATCTTACAGCTACCAGGATGTCATGTCTCATGGAGAAATACATCGAAGAGCCTGTGACGTGTGCTTAGTGGGACACGAGCTTCTTTGCTTGATTGGGTCGTAACGAGCCTCTTACAGATTTCCTTACCCTCTTTGATAAGGTTTTTGTTTTATACTTTTATTACCCTCATTAAGAAGAAGAGTGCAAGTTTGTCGACAGCGGTGTTGCAGTGCTTTGTCAAAACCGAAGTAGAGTTGCTCTCAACAAAGGGCTGACGGTACAGAAAATAGCTAGAGATGGAAATACAAGAAGACAAGCTAGAGACGAAACAACGAAGAAGTGAGCTTAATGAGAGATTCGTCGAAGCATGGATCCAGTACGGTGGACATGACAGTGGCTATTAGGTACTATTTTCTCTACCCTTTTTTTATAGCTTCTTCGTTGATGATGGGTAGGGCAAGCTACAATTCTTCAGCCGTCAAAAGGGATTCAGTATTCTCAGGTATTTAAGTGTATTACTTGTACCTTGTTGCTTATCTAAGTTTTCAGTGTATAGTGTGTGTGCATGTTGATAGAGGTCATCACCATGTGTGGCTCCTGTAAGTCGACAGAGGTAAGGGTTAGCTGTTCAAGCTATCCTTGGTAATTACATTTATTAGTTATGTATGCCAGTGTGATTATTTGTTTTTAGTATGTATTATTGTTAGTTATGCATAGTGAAAGTTTTGTGGGTAGAATGCGTTCTGTACTTGTCCATTTTCTCATGAGCCATAAACGTTACCCAGGATAACGGGTGGAGCTCTCTTCTCCTCAACTAATCATAATGCACTTGTTGGAGATGATGATGAGGGGTATAGATAAACGTAAACTCGTTGGAACATCACCCATCTGCTGAAAAGTTTTCTGCCTCGAGCTTCCTGACAAGTCTGCAGACAAGTCAGTTGTGAGACCCGTTACTAACCTGATGATTCCTAATACTCCAACCTCTAAATAACCTTCTCCTTTATTGTCAAACCTTAACAGTCACTTTTGGACCAAGTACTTTTGAGCGGGGCTCATAGATTGATCATCAACACCCTCATCTTCCTCGCCACCTTCAACAAAGGGATTTGCACCGATATTAACATCAATGGCTCCCTGCACGAACGTGACTTCTATGCCTGGAGGATATAATGGAAAAATTAAATTCCATAGAATATACAGCACTTGAAAATATCGAATCCTTAGAAATAGTTGAAAGAAATATACAACCTCAGCTTAATGAAATTACCCAATTAGTACAAAAATTAACTTTACAACCAACAGAAAAACTACATCAAATAATTGATAAACATGAAATTATTTATGGATATAAATCTGATGAAGAAATTTATGTCGATGAAGATCAACCAAAAAATAGTAGAGCTAGAGAATTACCCTTACCAGAAGGTAGACAACATATAAAATGAGAACATGTAAGTGGAGATAAGTGAAAAGAGGCAAATCAAGATTAAGATTGATATACTTGGAATTGGAAATCAAACGATATAAATCAATATGGCTATTATAGAAAAGGTTATAAAGTATGCAAATATCCTATGGAATATACTCCTCACTATATAAAATTAGGTCTTGATGGAGTCTTAAATTTAGAATGTGTAGTACATCCCGAACAATTACTCAATGAATGGATAAGTAAGATACAACTTTTATTACAAATAGAAAAACCTTTTACAGAACTAGAAAAAAAGGAATTATTATGGAATTTCGTTACTTATAAAACCTCAAGAATAATACAATCATTTTTAATCAGTAATGAAGATGCATTAAAACAAACCAATGCATATCAACAAACCACAACTAATATGCAAACTTTTGAATTTATGGTTGGTCAACTTTATAAAGAATTTTTAGGAAAGGATGTTCTGTCTTTTAGAAATGAAAGTTCTCGAAATGAAAGATTAAAAGCTTTATGGCATTTAAATAATATGAGAATATGTGATATCTGTCATTTAGATCAATTTATTTATGAATTTAAGAAATATTATTATAAATTAACTAGAAAAGAATAAGAAACTTACATTCAAATATTTATTCAAAAATTACCTTTTCCTATGAATCAAAAAGTAGAAGCTACATTTAATGAAAAAACAAAATCTAGAGTTGTTGCTTTTAATTTAGGTGGAGCTATTTTAATTGCTCATGAAATATTAGCTAAACAATGTTTTGAATCAAAATTAAAATGAACAATAAGACATAAAGATATTCAGAGTTGTGCTAGATATGCAGAAGTACCATAACAATATGGATGTAAAACCCAAAAAACACATTATAAGAAAAGAAAACCGTATAAATCCTATAGATGGAAACGATATCCTCGACATTATTATAAACGTAGACCTTATATTCCTTATAAAAAACAATTTACACATTATAATATAGATAATTTAAACCTTAAAAAAAGATTTTCCTTAAAAGAAAAAATCATGTCGATGTTGGCTATGTAAAGAAGAAGAACATTATGCAAATACATGTCCTAAACATAAAAACCAAAAATATACAGAAAAGCTTAATATACTACACTAAGCAATGTTAGAAGAATTAGAACCTATAGAATCTGACTATAATACTGATTCTACTATCTCATCTATTTATCATTATGAATCTTTTTTAGAAAAATCAGAGTAAAAATCCTCAGTTAAATCAACACACAACTTTTATTCAAGTAATAATTCAGAATAAAAAAGTCAATGCATATATAGACACAGGAGCAACAATTTGCATTGCTTCTAAACAATTATTAACCAATTGGAAAAATTAGAAAAACCATTACAAATACGAATAGCTGATGGAAGCTTTAAATTCATATGGTATGTAAGCTATTATAATACTATCCTTATTGAAAAATTTTCATTCCCTGTACCTTCTATTTATCAACAAGAATCTAGATTACCTTTAATATGAGGCAATAATGTTTTAAAATTATATAATCCTTTTTGTCAATATTTACATTATATTACATTACGAACACCCATTATTAAAACTTTAAACCAAAAATCAATTATTCTCAAAATTCCTATTTATCATACTACATATTATCAGAAATTACAAGCTATTACTGAAAAATTAGACTCTCTTCAATTCTATCTCCTCAACAATATATCAATTCAATTAGAAATTGATACTTTATTAGAAAATGTTTGTAGTTAAAATCCTCTTGAGCCAATCAAAAATCATAATAAACAATTAATATAAATAACACTTAAAGATCCAACCCAGGAAGTTAACATTCACAATAATATATCTTATTCTCAAAAAGATGTTCAAGAATTTATAACAAAATGTGTAGATTGACTCACAAAACAATTAATTGCACCCAATACTAGTAAACATTCAGCACCTACATTTTATGTAAACAACTCGGTAGAATAGAAACGAGGAAAACGTAGGATGGTAATAAATTATAAAAAAAACTCAATAAAGCAACTATAGGAGATGCATACAAACTTCCAGGAAAAGATTATATTATTAATAAATTAAAAGGACATATATGGTTCACTACTTTAGATGCAAAATCTGGCTATTGGTAACTAAGATTACATGAAAATACTAAACCCTTAATAGCTTTTACATGTACTCCTCAGAAATATTATCAATGGAATGTATTACCTTTCGGATTAAAACAAGCACATAGTATTTATCAGCGATTTATGGATAACAATCTTGAAGGCTTAGAAGAATTTACCTTTGTGTATAGTGAAGATATTATTATTTATTCCAATCAAGACAAAATGGATCATCTCAAAAAGGTTAAAATAATTCTTTAACGATGTAGTGAAAAAAGATTAATTTTAAGTAAAAAGGTCATAATAGCTCAACAACATATAGAATATTTAGGAATTGAATTTCAAAATGGATATTTAAAATTACAACCTAATTTTCTTAAAAAGATTAATGAATTTCCAGATCAGTTAAGAAATAGAACTCAAGTACAACATTTTCTAGGTATTTTGAATTATATTTTAGATCAAGGTTTCTTTCATAATTTAGCAAAAGAAAGAAAACAATTACAATTAAAATGTAGTACAAAAAATCAATGGAATTGGAATGATGCAGATACCAAAGCTGTGAGGAAACTCAAAGCTTTATGTATGGATTTACCAATGTTATATAATTATCTTCCGATGGATACACTCCTGGTACAAATTGATGCTAGTATAGACACATGGGCAGGATGCCTTTTGACACAACCACCCAACCAAAAGAAATATCATTTATTCAAATATATCAATGGGACATTTAATCCCACATAATATAAATATCCTATGCATGAAAAAGAGACATTGGCTTGTCTCAAAACATTAAGAAAATGGCATATAGATCTATTACCGGTTGAATTTAAAATTCAAATGGATTCAAAATATCTATGTAGATTCATCAAATACAATATACACGACAACTATAATCAAGGAAGACTTATATGATGGCATCTGGAGCTGAATCAGTATCAGTTTTCTATTCAGTATATAAAATCTTCTGACAATTTTCTTGCAAATATTTTAACAAGAGAATGGAAGCAGTTATCTTAAACCTAGAAGATGCATTATCCCAGAAGGAGCTCGAATTAATAAACCTACAACAACAAATTGGAATCATTACTAAAGATATCAACCATCTCAAAACAACCATTCAAGTATTGAAACAAACCACCAAGGATCAAAACACCGCTCAACAGGACGCTATAATGATACCTACTACCACTACACCAGTCACTACTATATCTACCTCTACCACTACTCCAACACCCATTCCTTTAATTACACCACAACAATTAACCCAACCAATACTAGCAACAACCTTTTAGAAACAGGTAGATGAAACTAAAGCGAAGACCTATGTGATCTACAATGGACCCATGGCAGGAGTATATGACATGTGGCATAAAGCTGCAATATACATCACAGGCAGATCAGGTATTTTACATAAAAGTTTTGCATCCAGGGCAGAAGTTGAAAAAGCTTTTATAGATTTTAAAGCTCAGAATCCAGGTTTACGACCCCCAATATAAACAAGTTTTGGAAGCACCTGCTCCTATAGTCAATTTTACAACCAAAATGCACTCACTAGGAAAACCTATCAATTTGGATCGCATCAATGCAATACCCACCAAGACTTTACAAATTGAAGGACGCAAATTGACCTAAAAAATGTTCTATGACTATTTTCAAAATCTCAACAATTGGATTGAAGCCTAAAAAATTTACCAATATTATCCACATAATCGTGGAAGATATGGACCCAAAGCAATCATTCTTCCAAAAGCCGAACCTTTAACCACCTATCTCCTTTTTCAAAATGGGCTAATAGATACCATTTATTTAATCAACCTCAATATCCTTTCGGAATTTCCCACTGGATTTGTTCAAGCAATCAAAAATTACAAGGATCGTTTTGCCAAGGATAAAGAAATCTACATCAAAATTTGAAGCAGTTATCCCATATTCAAAGAACAAGATATAGTCAAAGATGCAGATATTCTTCTAGCTCGCATTGCATTCCTCACTATTGGCATGCAATGGAATATACCCAGCAATTGATACACTACCTAATCATCCTTTTGATTGGGAATTAATTAATCAGTTTAATCTCAATTGTCTCGAAGGCATTTATATGCAAGCAGCTCGAATCAACCCTGATTCGACCATCAAGATCAATTATAAGGGATTCAATTTAATCATGATCTCATAATACAAAAATGTCATTCTCCCAAAAGTTTTACATATCATCAAGCAATTTCTCATTCCCTTCATTACCATGGAAGGCATTTTCAGCGAACTAATCGCCAAATGGAAGTATGCTATTTGTCACCAAATGCAGTCACATGCTGAACATAAATGCAAGTACTATCCATCCACTACTCAGCAAGATGACTCAGGATCCATAGAGGCAATAATTCAAGAGTAGACAAAGAATAAAGCAAACAACCTCAAGTAGGCCCCACTTTTTGTACAGTTATGTAAATTATTGTACAATTTGTTTTTTCTTTTGTTTTTTTTCAATTAGATTCCTTTTCTTTTTTTTATTGCTTTAGCATTTTTTACTTTTGTCAGCCATAATAATTGGCCTTTCCTTTTTCGTTGCCTATATATGTAAACCTCGAGCTCTTAAGCTCTCATGAAATAAAGAAAAACTTCTTAGTTCTACCTCACCCTCCTTCTTGCTATTAAGCCTACAGTTTAGTGTTCAAGCGTTCCTGGAGAAGCAGGTACGACTACGCAGTACTTATTTTATCATAAATAAATATCTTTATTATTTTTACACTTGTTTACTTTGTATGACATCCATCTATATTAACAGGAGCATTTATTTTGAGTATAAACAACAATTAAAAGAATTAATTGCTATTACATATAAGCAAGATTGTAATTATGATCATATTATTCAACAAAATGAATTGTATATTGAACAAACACCTGTAATAGCTAGTAATCAAGAAGATATAGCTCACAGATTTTATATTATTACTTATTTCAACGAACTAAAGCAATTAAACAAAACAAGAAGAAAACAACTTCGTCAACATATTATCCAACTTATAGACTAATCAATTCTTTTGATCTTTGATTCAGCTATAAATTCCAGTTATTTCGAACGAAAGAGATATTTGAAACAAGCCATTAAAGAGACTTATGCTAGAGAACAAACATTGGATGACATGCTTGCACGATATCATGCACAGAATAAACATGCTCATAAAAGAATTACTCACAAACATGTGTTCACAAATGAACCTAAGCTGAATATCCTTCCACGACAATCCCTACCATCTACTACATGAAGATAGGTTTGAGTCTTATCAACATCTTCAGACTGCTGAGATTGTCATTGAATGCTTTCTTGTATTTGGTCCTATCATAAGGCAATGTTTATGTTACTAAGTGATAATTATTAAGCATTAATATTAAAGTATAAATTTCACATACATTCAGTTCTCTACATCATGTGTTGACGAAGGTCAAACCATCATGCTTCTTAGTGCGAGTGTGCAAAAAGAGTTGACGAGGTGTAGGCTTTGTGCTCATAGACTTTTCCTGCATTAGAATAAAATGTTTTAAGTGAACTAAAATTTATAACATTATCGTTCTTCATAATATAAATATTTTCATTCAAAAATTCACACATCAAATTAAATTGAAATACACCAAAGTAAAAGAAATCAGAATATAAATGTAAAGTGAAGATACTTACAAGTCTCTCTGCATGCTCGTGGTGGGTAATATATCCTCCAGTATGTACAGGAAGACTCTCTCTCCCTAGTTCTCCACGTATGTTAGTAAAATTATGCTCTGAAATGGATATTGCCTCTTGTGATGTCCAATATTGCTGCCAACGACAATATATTTGTTCAAAAATATAAAGCGGTCGTATACTAATTTTGTGTATCACACCAACAAAGTCTCAATAATGTTTACGTGCTCGTCTCACCCATACTTTATAAATGATCGTGTCAAATTCAAAATCTCAAAAAAAATTCTTTCTAAAATAAAAATAAAATATACGATAAGTATTTGTAATGTAATAAAATTTATCTAATAAATGTATAAAAATCAATTTAAAAACAAAAAAAATAGTTTTTTACCTCAAACTCTTGATAGTAAAATTCCTTTTTCACCTGAGAGATATTCTTTCATATATAACCCTCAACATCAATCTTGTCCTTGAATTTGGATGTCATGTTTCTTGAACATGGTCCAGAATGAATCAACTTAATATTAAAAAATTAATTTTATACCATTTTTAAAATTTAATCCTATAACTTAATTATAAACATATGGTGTTCCAGGTTTTTTCACTTACATATTGTTGATAATTGTGATGTAAGTTCTTCTATCAGCTCCCTCAGCTCCAGCTGGAGGTCGCTGCCTTCATCCGCTTGTTTACCCCTAATGTCTCTATCGGTATAGGGGTGGTGGATGGTTTAGTACTAGATACAGAAGGTAATGCCTCATCTGCAAGTGTAGTAGTAGCTGGAGGTACAACATCTAATTTGGTTGCAGCTGTAGAATGTGATGCTTCACTTAGACAGTAACTGGCTCCAAATTGTGGTCTAAACCTTGGTCGCATTATATCTTGTTTTCTCTTTGGTGGCATATTTCAACCTAAAATTCATATCCATCCTTTGACTTAATATTTCTCATTTTCATCATTGCCATTATCCTCTTATACGCAAGCATATGGATAACAAATTGATTTCCTCTCTATGATCCAAAATCCTAATTTCTAGATTTACCTTAGATTTAATATCTCTATTCTATGTGTACCACCAATTATGAGCCTTTGGGTAACAACTAGAATCAGAATTTTTTAGCCTAAGGACTAGTGGAAGAACAATTTGATAATCCGAAAGCATCCTCTTGGTCTCATATATAATTCAATCATTTAACCAAGCCAATTAGAAACGATAAGATGTACGAGTCAAAACTAACAGTTAAGAAATAGTTGTGCATTTTCATTAAATGAGTGCAACTATAGGAATAGGTTCCTTCTAAAAAGACGTACACGTAAAGTGGATGGTTGCAAGTCTATTTGTTAGAATAATCACTTCTAATACTACTTCTATGTCTCTTAATATTTTAATCTCCTATTTTATTAACAAAATCCTTGAAATAATAGCGATATAACTTTACTATAATCTCTCTTCAATCCCTCCTCCATTCCACTTGCTCATACACAAATCTCTTTCAAGAACTAAGACATACTATATTATACTATAAAAATTGGCATATCTTGCCACTCCTAGCACTGGTTTCAGGATCAAATGTTATTAGTCATATACGATGGAGGAAGAATGCAAAATGGAAGATGGATAGGGACCTAGTGTCCTTACACCACATGAGAATTTGCTTTGAGCTATGATTGAATGGTACAAACTACCTGACAGTTGGCTAATTCATGTTATTGACCTGTTCAAGATACACCAATGGCATATAAGGCCTCTGAATGAAAATAGATAGTAGCCTTTATTACGTCTTATCTATAATAAGTGAACTAGATATGAAGTGGAGGGGTCAAGACATAGATAGATGGTTGAAACTGAGTCCAATGTAAATCACTAGGCATTTGGATCCACATGCAGACAACACACATTTTCCCCTTCCCAGCAACTCACTACTTTGAATAGTTTTGGTTATGCTCGTTAAGAAATGGCATGAAGTGGTACTCATCAACCTTTATCCTAGTCAAAAGAGCAGGCAATTAACTTGTGGTGATAGAATTTATCGCCCAAATTTAGAAGACGTATTTATGTACAATACTATGAGCTTGTTATTACATTTCCTAACAAAACTATTAGCTTTCAATGGACTGTAGGTTGTTAGATCATAAAACTCTTTTCTTTTAATATACTACATTAGATTACAAGTGGGCAGATAATAATGTTAAGAAACTAGCTATTGCTCATTAGTTGAAGTAACAAACACTGAAAATGAAAAACAATATGTCCTCTTATGGAATTCAGAAGCTATTGGCCAGGTGGTAGAGTTAGGTTAGCGTTGGACTCAAGCCCTACTTTCATCAATTATAAAAGGGAATGAACAATATCTGGAGTGTTTGTCTGCATGAATATTGTAGGAGTTTTCATTATTATATATACTAAAAAAGAATTGAAATCATTTTTTTAAAGAACAGACATTTCATCAAACACCTTACATGCATCAGAAATTCATTCCAACATCACAACCAAAATTATGTTTTGCCCCTTCTATCACTAACGTTTATACCTTAAAGTTGTTTTCTAAACATAAAATACACAAATAAACAAAAGTAATCAAATACCTAAATTAACTTTCATCCAACATACGAAAAAACACATGATGGTGGTTGCAAAAATACCTCCACCGAAGGACACAATGACAATGGCTAGAGAAGACAACACTGACGAGTAGAAGAGGATATAACACTGGAGAGAAGAAAATCACACTAGAGGAGACGCAATAGGAAGACGAAGACGCAGGTATGGGGGGAGCTTTCGAGTGAGTTTAATGAAAAAGAAAATGACGTCGTTGTTGGGTTTGGGTTTCCTCCTATGTGGTAAAATCTAAAATTTATTGAAGCCCACTTTCTTTTGAGTCCATTAGGGCTAATTTTTGTCTTACTATTCAACCAAAATTTCTGCTGCCTAGTGTGAGAAAAAGAGAGAGAGTTGGTTTTTCATTCAACCTTCACAAAAGGAGAAAATTTTCACCTCGACCCATTTTACATTTTTGACAATTGGGACATCGTTCACTGTTGGATCGATCTCATTTTTGTTATACAGTTTGAAGACAAATTATTTTTCATTCTGAATGGTGGAGATTTGCTTTGGAGGTCTGACGATTGAGTTTTTTGTTCCAAATTGGACTGGTCTCAAGGTGTCTCCAGAACTGACGAGCTTCACCATATTCTAATTTTGGTATGTCATCCTTTGTCTGATCGGGCTAAATTTTGGTGAGCATGTTCCTTACTCATTGTTCTTTATTTTGAACAGTGAAGATTGGATTTGGACTGCTGGAAATTTTCCAAAATTTGTTAGAATATAAGCCTTTGTTGTGATTGCTCTCTTAATGTAGTTCTCTACCTTGATTTGTGGTTATATGAGATTGAGCCTTTGATTTTTGGATTATTGTGGCTGTTGATCTCTGTAAGACAGTATTTGTGATAGTGGATTTCATTTTCTTGGACCAAGAGAGGTCCCGTGGTTTTTTATCCTTCACACTGAAGGAGTTTTGTCACGTTAAATAATTATTGTGTTTTGTGATTGGTTTTTTTATTTGTGCATTATTGGGGCAACTTGTGATCATTGAGTTTGCTGTAAATTTTTGCTTATTATTACTCCTAATAGATTCATTCAAGTAGGGAAAGATTTATTGGTTGATCGTTGCGTGTGTTATACCCGCTTCCTTCCTAACACAATGGTATCAGAGCCTAGTTAATTTGTTAATTGGGTCTATTATTGCTTATTTGAATGATGGAGGTAAATATGAGTAAAATAATTTGTTTGGATGGCGCAAACTATCACAGTTAGAAAGGAAAGATGAAAGATCTTCTATTTTTAAAGAATTTGCATTTGCTTGTATTTGCTACTAATAAGCCTAAGTCTAAATCTGATGAAGAATGGGAGTTTGAGCATCAACAAGTATGTGGCTTTATTAGAAAGTGGGTTAAGGATAATGTATTGAATCATATTGTCTTTTGTATGTAAGTTTATGTTGGAAGTGTTTGTTAATTGATTTGTTAAGTGAAATAGGTTCGGATATGTGATTTTTGGTAATTATGTGAAAAT
>JANVCQ010000103.1:37777-47803 GCA_025531925.1 Erythroxylum plowmanianum | reverse complement strand
TTTTAAACTGCATTTGACTGCTCTAGCATATCACCCTCGTGAGGCACGGGCTCGGATATCACCATCGATATCGGGTTCGGGTCTTGCGGGAGTGGGATGCTACATTAAGTCATGGAAAACACGTATGTAAGGGACAGGTATCTGTACACTTATAAGGCATACTTCGTTCCCCTCTCCAACCGATGTGGAATCTCACAATCTCCACCCCCATTAGGGCCCAACCCTCTTTTGGGGTCTAGCCTAGCTAACACAATGGTTCGGGTACTGGCTCTGATACCACTGTAATCGCCCAGGTCACTCGCTTACAGAAATTGTCCGCTTTGGGCCTTGACCCAGCTAAGCCCTCACGATTTTGCTTTTTCCATGGCCTAATACACCGGATCTCATCGGAACTCTGAAGTTAAATGTGCTTGGGCGAGAGTAGTTCTAGGATGGGTGACCTTCTAGGAAGGTCTCTGGAAAAGTAAAATCGTGAGGGCTTGGCTGGGCCAACCCAAAACGGACAGTATCTGTGAGCTGGTGATCTGGGCTGTTACAAATTTCATGCAATTTGGTTTAGTATTTTGCAATTTATACCTAAATTACTACAGACTATTCCCAAACTACAATAGTACTCTATACTCAACTTCAAGCCAGATTTTGGAATTCTCAAAGATAGAATTAAATTTCATATCATAAAAAATATAGAAATATGTCCCTAGTTTAATATAAACTTAAAATCATCCCATTTGGATGTCTACAGAATAAGATATGATTAAAATACAGATGCATGTTCAGTGAAAACACTACATCTGTACATTTTCTAGCACTCTTCATCATCATTTTCATCTTAGTTCATCTCTTTTGCTTAGTCTATCTCTTCCAGCTTATTTCCTCAATATTTCCTCTTCATTCCTACTTCCATTTCAGTTTAATTTCAATCACAAACAAATCATATTCTATGTTTGATCATAATACTAAAAACATAATATACACATATATACATTCATCATCAACTTTATGAACCTAGTACTCAACTTGTAGTCAAAATTTGAAACTCTCAAAGACAAAATTTGAATTCAATGTCCTCATAAAAAATGTATCCTTTTGTCTCTAATTTAATCCAAATTAAAAACAATCTCATTTGGATATCTACAGAATAAGTTATGGCTAAATTACAAATGCATATTCAGTGGAAAATGTTACAGCTAACATTTTTCCAGCACTTTAAATACCATTTACTTAATCAATCCAACATTATATCATTCCATAATCTATTATCTATCAAAACACCAAAGCAAGACATTAATCTACCACATTACTCATTCACATTTTAGCATGTACCCATCCTCATTTTATGAACATTTAACCTCTAACTATTATCAAATATGCTTCATTCATCAAAGCTATGAAGATTAACAAGCTACTTACTTGATTTACCTAAACATTCTTCAATCACGATGAATGCCTAGCTCCTTGAACATATACAATCATCACCTTTTAAAGGTGGAATAGGTTATGTTTTCCTTGTTACAAGAAAGGATAGTAAGGATCTTGAAGTGGTAGTGTAGGATTTTGACAAAAATCAGCATGAAGAGGTTGGGTTGTGAGAATGAAAATGTCGTGGGTTGAGAGAAGAGAAGAAGAAGAAGATGGAAGCATTTGGCCAAAACAAAAAATGAAAAAAGAGATGGTCTTTCAACATAATAATGTGGGTTAATAAATGTGGTGTGGCAAGTGACACTTGTCACTTGCCACATGTCATTTTCTCACGGTCTTCTTATAGTCTCCCAATTTTCAATGACGTTTGTCATTAAATCCCAATGTCATATATAAAAATTTCTACCATCATTTGACATTTATTTCTACTACCATTTATCAATTGTTGTATCACTTGACATTATTTCTAGTCCAAAAATATCCTTAAATTGCAGAAAATTCTCATATTTTCACCAAAAATTCTGAGTCAATGCATATACTCTCCAAATCAATTTTTTAACACTTATAATTCACAATTCCAAATATAATCACATTTATAGATCAATACCTAAAAAATGTCAATGAATGCATGTACAATCATTTTAATGTGTGCAATAATCAAATTCGCATGTGTGTATGCTAACATTATGCATGAGCATGAAATACATTTTTCAAATCTCTCATTGCTATTTCTTAATTATAGAAATCTAAGATTCTATCCCTTAATATGGGAATGGGATATATATATATATATATATATATATATATAAAACTAGTATTTGAAACTCGAAAGTTTTATGAAAATTGTATTAAAAAACTTATCGATTAAGCTTTTCTTATATTACTCTTTGTATTATCTCTCTTAGCAATAAAAATTCAGTTGTTATGCATTACTTTGAATTAAAATCCACCCTTAAGACTTAAATTAAAAATAGTTACGAAATAGCAAACAATCATAAAATTTGGATAAACAACTATGAAGCTAAATTAGAAAAAGCTCGCCAAAATAATAATACCAAAAGAATATTTCAATTGACTCAAAATTTGTATATAATGAAACATATTCAATATAATAATAGACAAAATCTAAAACAAGATCTTAAAGATATTTCAAAATTATTCTGTTAATCATGCATCATTCTCATTTACTAGCTATTTCTATTTACCAATTATGCTTTCTATCATTATTATTTCTATCCTTTATGCTTTACTGATTATGCTATTTATTTTAATTACTTTCTTTACATATTCTCCTACTCGATTTGGATATATGCCTTTTATTAGATTAGTAGTTAGACAAGGATTTACTAATAGATTATTATATCAATTATATCAGGATTGGATAATTATCCAACCCTACCTTATTTAGGAATTATTAGATCAAAATGAACAATGGATTTTGGATAAATATGGATTAGATAGACCTAGAAACTCTAGAAATTAGATGACTTCACATCCCCATAATTGTTCTATATGTAATCAACAAACGAATTGTTCTATATGTCAACAATTACAAGAACATATCGAATTTCTAGAACATTTAAAACATCAACATTTTATAAAAATTACCTATTGGACACACCAACATAGCTACCTTAGAAGAATGATAACTAATCGTCAAACTCTACAACCAATTCAAGAAAACTTAGACTTAGAAAGACAAATACATTAGTTTTATACACAACCGTTAAATCATTATGAAAGAACTTTACATGATCATAAAATTATCACTCCGTGGCATTTACATGACTGAACAAAAACAGAATTGTGATCAAAACATATTAGATGTAGATAATTTAGAACTACATGAAGCACAAGGAACTTTTCATATTAATACTCTGTTATCAAACGATAATCAAAAACAAATTCCAAAAAACACAATTAAATTTAAAATCTGGATAAGATATTCATAAATTAGTATTTAATAACATTTTAAATTGTAAAAATATTATTTATTTTGGTAAATTTGTTCATGAAACACCTATACGTATCGATCAATGTAATGGACATATACGAATCAACCTAATTGATCAAGAACAAATCTCTAAACAATTACAGAAAATTCCTTTAAAAAACTAGTCAAAATAGGATACATTCACCTCTCAACTATTCAGATACCATTAAAATCCACTTTTCAAGAAGTGATAGACTCACCTATAAGAATGGCTATTGTTGATGAACGAATGACTAATTTAAACGATCAAATCATTGGAATTATGAACGGAAATTTAGCATATGAAAAAATAAAATTCAACCCTCGATTAAAATTAGGAATACCTTTAAAATCACATAATCTGGATGACACTATAACTATAGCTTACAAATTTTATAAAGAAAATTTAATGACCCCTGGCCAATTCCCTTTTTCAATCACTTACTAGATCAGTTATGCTTTAACAAATTCTCATCACAGTATTGAATTCGAAAACATAGATAAAATTTATATTAATCAATTATTTAACGATGTTGCCAAAGTAGGAATAAATTTTAGAACAAAAATACGAACCTTACCAGCTATACAATATCCTATCCAACTAAATTCTCCCATCAATAGATGATATTCGTTTTCAGATACTCCATGTTCTTCATCTACTCCTTTACTAAGATCTCATTCATTAAAAATAGAACGACCTATCCGGTTCTATGAACTTGAGAATATCAATATAAAAAGACCAATTGTGAAAATCACTAATCCAATTGTTTTGACCCCTTCAGCAATAGAAACATCAATCAAATTAGATGATCTTAAAACTCAACTTACGGATTTAACAACTTACCTTAAACATACATTATGAGTGTAACCCAAGACTTAAAATAAATTAAGGAAAAATACAAACAAATAGAAATTTAAATTCTAGAATTAATACAAAAGCAAACAAAAACCTTACACTTAGTCACTGAATTACTCAATGAAAACAAATAACAAAGTGAACAAATCAAAAGTTTGGAGTCCACCCTGAGAATGGTATCAGAGCCTAAACCTAAAATAATAACAATAACAAGACCATGGAAACTCTAAACAAAATTCCATATACAATCAAGTATACAGAACCAAAAAAATGTAGAATCTTTAGAAACAGTTGAAAGAAATATAAACAATCAACTATCCGAAATCACACAATTAGTTTAAAAATTAACTTTACAACCAACTGAAAGCATACATCAAATAACTGATAAAGATGAAATTATTTACGGTTATGAATCAGATGAAGATCTTTTTATTGAAGAAGAACAACCTGAAAGTAGTAAAGGAAAAGATCCCATAAAAAATGAACAACCATCAAAACAATCAGGTAAACGTAAAAACGATCAACAAAATCCTATAAATTGGACTACAGATAACAATGAATTTTTAAATCAACAAGGCTATTATCAAAAGGGTAGCAAGATAAAGAAATATCCTTCAGAATATATACCCAAAAACATTTCTGTAGGATCCAATAGTACTCTCAACATAGATTGTGTTACAAATCCTAAAGAATTAATTTTAGATTGGTCAAACAAAATGCAATTATTATTACAAATAGATAAGCCCTTTGGAGATATCATTAATAAGAATTTGTTATGGAATTTTATTACATACAAAACTACAGGCATAGTACAATGTTTTCTATTAGATAATGAAGCAGCCTTACAACGTATACCTTATTATCAAGATGCAAATAGTGATAGCACAACATTTTACGCAGTTGCTACTGAAATATATAAAGAATTTATAGGTAAAGATATTATTACCCATAGAGATGAAGCAGCAGTTGCAGATAGAATAAAAGCCCTTTGGCATTTAAATAATATACAAATATGTGACCTTTGTTACTTAGAAAAATATATATGTGAATTTAAAAAATATTATTATAAATTATCTCGAAATGAACAAGAAATGTATATTCATATCTTTATACAAAAATTACCTTATCCAATGAATCAAAAAGTAGAAGAAAGTTTTCAAGACAAACGAAATGAATCAAAAATAGTGTACAATTTAGGAGGTGCTATATTAACTACACAAGAAGTATTAGCAGAACACTGTCTAGAAAATAAACTAGGAAAAACATTAAAACATAAGAAACTCCAACTTTGTTGTTCTAAAAATGCAGAGGTACCGCAACAATATGGTTGTGAGAAACCAATTAAACTTAAACACTATAAAAACATAGATTTAAGCCCTATAAATCTTATAAATGGAAAAGATATCCTTCTCATTATTATAAACAAAGATCCTTTAAACCTTATAAAAACATTTCAGAAGAAGAAAATATAGACAATTCAATCCAAAAAGACAAGATTGTCCACAGAAAAAGAAAAATTACAGATGTTGGTTATGCAAAGAAGAAGGACATTATGCAAATACATGTCCAAAACGTAAAAATACACATCCAAAATACACAGAAAAACTTAATATTTTACAATTAGCGATATTAGAGGAATTAGAACCCATAGAATCTGAATACAATACTGATTCTACAATCTCTTCAATTTATCAGTATGAATCTTATATAGAAAACTCATAATCAGAATCTTCAATTGAATCCAAATACAAACTTTATTCAAGTGATAATTCAGAACAAAAAAGTCAATGCATATATATAGACACCGGAGCAACAATTTGTATTGCTTCCAAACAATTGTTGACAAATTGGAAAAAATTAGCGAAACCTTTACACATAAGAATAGCAGATGGAAGTTTTAAATCCACATGGTATGTAAGTTATTATAATAATATTTTGATTGAAAAATATACATTTTCAGTACCCTCAATATATCAACAAGAATCAAGTTTACCACTAATATTAGGGAATAATTTTTTAGAATTATATAATCCCTTTTGTCAATATTTACATTATATTACCTTACGAACACACATAATTAAAACTTTAAATAAAAAAATCAATTATTCTTAAAATTCCTATTTATCATACTACATATTACCAAAAATTACAAGATATAACTTATAAGTTAGACTCTCTTCAATTCTATCTTCTCAACAATATGTCTATTTAATTGGAAATAGATACTTTATTAGAAAATGTTTGTTTGTAGTGAAAATCCTTTAGATCCCATTAAAAATCATAATAAACAACTCATCGAAATAAAACTTAAGGATCCAACTTAGGAAGTCAATATTCAAAACAATATACCCTACTCTCAACAAGATGTTCAAGAATTTACAACTGAATGTGTAGATTTACTAAATAATTAATTACACCTAGTACTAGTAAACATTCAGCACCTGCTTTTTATGTGAACAATTCAGCTGAACAAAAAAGAGGTAAACGACGAATGGTTATAAATTATAAAAAATTAAATGAAGCAACTATAGGTGATACATATAAACTACCATGCAAAGATTACATCAAAAGTAAATTAAAAGGCCATACATGGTTTACCACATTGGATGCAAAATTAGGTTATTGGCAACTTAGATTACATGATAATACGAAACCTTTAACAGCATTTACCTGTCCTCCACAAAAACACTATCAATGGAATGTTTTACCCTTTGGATTAAAACAAGCTCCTAGTATTTATCAACGTTTTATGGATAATAATTTATCATGTTTAGAAGAATTATACATAGATGATATAATTATATATTCTAATCAAGATAAATTGGACCATTTGAAAACGGTAAAATTAGTTCTTCAAAGATGTAGTGAGAAAGGATTAATTTTAAGTAATAAAAAAGCACGAATAGCTTAACAAAATATATAATATTTAGGAATTGAATTTCAAAATGGTTATTTAAAATTACAACCTAATATATTGAAAAAATTGACAGACTTTCCCGACCAATTATTAAATCAAACTCATGTACAATAGTTTTTAGGTCTTTTGAATTATATGTTTGACCAAGGTTTTTTGAAAGATCTTGCAAAAGAGCGAAAATTATTGCAACAAAAATGCAGTACCAAATCCCAATGGAATTGGACTGATGCAGATACCAATGCTGTGAGGAAACTCAAAGCATTATTTACACATTTACCTGTGCTATATAATTATCTGCCGAAGGATAAATTCCTCGTGCAAATTGATGCAAGTATAGATACATGGGCTAGTTGCCTTTTGGCAAAACCACCCAATCAATGCAAATATCGTTTATACAAATATATCAATGGGACATTTACTCCCCCCGAATGTAGATATCCAATACATGAAAAAGAGACATTAGCTTGTCTCAAAACATTGAGAAAATGGTGAATAGATCTATTACCAGTTAAATTTATCATCCAAACGGATTCTACATATCTTTGTGGATTTACCATATATAATATTAAGGCCAATTATAATCAAGGACGATTGATCAGATGGCAATTGGAACTTAACCAATATCAATTTGAAATCCATTATATCAAATCTTCTGACAATTTTCTTGCAGATATATTAACCAGAGAATGGAAGCAGTCATTCAAAATCTAGAAGAAGCACTTGTCCCAAAAGAAGTAGACCTAGTAAATCAGCAACAAATTCTTGGAGCCATTACCAGAGATATAAATCAACTCAAAGCCACTATCCAAGTTTTGAAACAAAATATCAAAGACCAACCTATAGCTCAAACTGAAACCATCTCTACCACAACTACCTTAGTTACTACTCCTACACAGATAACTCCACAACAAATTACTCAAGTCCAAACACCACCATCTCAAAAACAAGTAGATGAGTCTGGAGAAAAAACCTATCTAATCTACAATGGACCTATGGCAGGACTCTATGATGCATGGCACAAAGCTACTGTTCATATAATTAGACGTTCAGGTATTTTATACAAAAGTTTTGCAAACAGAGTAGAAGCTGAAAAGGCTTTTGCAGATTTTAAACAACAAAATCCAGGATTGAGACCTCAATACAAGCAAGTGTTAGAAACACCTGCTCCTCCTATATCCAAGATGCAATCATTAGGCAAGCTGATTAATTTGGATCAGATAAATGCTATACCTACCAAAGCTTTACAAATTGAAGCCATAAATGTTTTATGATTGTTTTCAAAATTTAAACACATGGACTGATGCAGAACCAAAGCTATAGTTCTTCCAGATGCAGAACCATTGACCACTTATCTCCTTTTTCAAAGTGGACTCATTGATACTCTCTATATAACCAATCTTCAGATTCTTTCTGAATTCCCAGCAGGGTTTACCCAAGCCATCAGAAATTACAAAGAATGTTTTGCAAAAGAAAGAGAGATATATATCAAGATTTGGAGCAGTTATCCCATTTTTAAGGAAAATGCTTCAATCAAAGATGCATATATTATGATATCAAGAATTGCATTCTTAACCATTGGAATCAGTAATGGGGTTTATCCAGCCATTGACACACCTCCCAATCATCCATTTGACTAGGAAATGATTAATCAATTTAACCTTCATTGCCTCGAAGGGATCCTTACCCAAGTAGCACGCATCAATGCATATTCAACCGTCAGAGTTAATTATAAAGGATTCAATTTACTCCTAATCTTAGCATACAAGCAAACCATCCAGCCAGAAGTTTTAAACATCGTCAAATAATTTCTCCATCCATTTATTACAATGGAAGGCATTTTCAATGACCTCAATGCTACATGAAAATATGCAATATGTCACCAGCTGCAAATATTTCCATACCATAAATGTAAGTATTGTCCCTCCACAGCCCACAGCTCAAGCAGAAGATAATGGATCACTTGAAGCAATAATTGAAGAAGAATAAGTTTTGACAAAAAGTTGACAAAGAAATTGACACAATGTAGGCCCCCTATCGGCCAGTTGCAGAAGAATCTGCTTTTCTTTTTTACTTTCTCTCCTTTTTATATACATTATGAACTATTGCTTTTTCTTTTTTGCTTTTAACTTTATTTTAGGAATCTTTTGCTTTTGCCGACCATTTTGGTTTTGACTTTTTTCGTTTCCTTTGTCTATATAATGTAAATTCAAGCCCTTGAGCTCTCATCGATTACTAAATAAACTAGCTCTTAATCATCCTCTCTCTCTCTCAATTGCGAATAGCCTGGAGATTGGCGTTAAAGCATCCAAAAAGAAGAAACAGGTATGATTACAACGTTGTTTACTTTAGTCTTTTAAGCATCATATTACTATCATGGAACATACTTATTTGCCATATTTCGATAAAAAACGACAATTAAATGAATTAATTACTATAACTCGCCAAAGAGATATTCATTACGCTCATATAATTGAACAAAATCAACTATATATTGAACAAACACCAGTCACCCCTTTTAATCAAGAAAATATAGCTCATAGATTTTATATTATTTATTATTTTCAAGAATTAAAACAATTAAATAAAATCAAATGACATGAATTTATTAATGAAATTCAACAACTTATAGACTAATCTTTTATTTTCTTACTCCAGATATGAATTTCAGTTACTTCGAACGCAAAAGATATTTAAAAAATGCAATCAAAGACACTTATGAAAGAGAAGAAAAATTGGATGCAATGCTTGCTAGATATCATGCACAGAATAAACTTGCTCATAACAGTCTGGATGCAAGATGATATAGAGAAATGTATGAAACTACATATCTATCTATATACATATAGATATATGTACATACAT
>JANVCQ010000103.1:25598-37677 GCA_025531925.1 Erythroxylum plowmanianum | reverse complement strand
TCTCTAAAATGATCAAATTTCTAATCAAAGATTTGGCCACATTAATAAATCCTTAAACCAAGACTCAACTTTGAAAAATTGTATCTTTCAACTCCAAAGTCCAAACATGTCATATTTTATATCAATGCGGAGATCAGAAAGTCACCTACAACTTTCATGAAGGACATAAAAATCAATTTAAGCTCTAAGGAAGTCAATTTTCCAATCAAACGTTCTGTCATCTAATAATCATGCTAAAATAATAACAGAAACTTGTAAAAATCATAACTTATTATTCCATGATCCTAATATTGCATACTTTATATCAAACTAAAGATCAAATCAACATCTTCAACTTTCATGAAGAACTTAAAGGCTAATTCAACCTCTAACTAGGTCAATTTCTCAGTCAAAGATTGTCATAACATAGGTCAACCTATAACACACCCCAACTTCCAAAAATCATATCTTTTAATTCTCGCATCATCTAATTGCATATTATACATCATTGAAAAGCTTGGAAAATCTTCTATGATTTTCATGAAGACCACTTCACTCAATTCAGACCACATCAATCTGGCGATTTGCCTCAAAGCACAGCATGTATAATTTCCACACTTAAGAACATTATCAAAGTCAAAGTAAAATAACCCTAATTTTGACTGATCATAACTTTCACTCCCGATATCGAAAAATTGCAAACTTTATGGCGACAGAAAGGTTTCAACAAAAACTACAATTTTCTTGAAGATCATTTTCTCAAATTGTGCTTAAATCAAAAAGTCAACTTTTTATGGCCAAAAAGTCAAACTTTCCTCAATTCTTCAAATTTTCACATTTTTTCTCTTTATTTCTTGCTTTTCAACTCCATTTCAATCAACTCATTCACTTTTGAGTATTTCTAATTTTCAATAAATTTTGAGGTCCAACAACCCTTTCTTATTTAGGAATTATTAGACCAAAACGAACAATGGATTTTAGATAAATATGGACTAGATAAACCTAGAAAATGTAGAAGAAATTAGATGACTTCACATCCCTATAATTGTTCTATCTGTAATCAACCAACAAATTGTTCCATTTGTCAACAATTACAAGAGCATATTGAATTTATAGAACATTTAAAACATCAACATTTCGTAGAAATTACCTATTTGACACACCAATATAATTACCTTAGAAGAATGATAACTAATCTTCAGACTCTACAACCTATTCAAGAAGACTTAGATTTAGAAAGACAATTACATCAGTTTTATACCCAACAGTTAAATCACTATGAAAGAACATTACATGACTATAAAATTAGCACCCCTTGGCATTTAAATGACTAAACAAAAACAAGAAGGTGATAAAATATCTTAGATGTAGATAATTTAGAACTACATGAAGCATAAGGAACTTTTCATATTAATACTCTTTTATCAAATGATAAGCAAAAACAAATTGCAAAAACACAATTGGACTTAAAAGCTGGACAAGATATTCATAAATCAATACTCAATAAAATTTTAAATCGAAAAAATATTATTTATTTTGGTAAACTTGTTCATGAAACACCTATATGTATAGATCAATGTAATGGACATATACAAATCTACCTAATTGACCAAGAACAAATCTCTAACACAATTACAAAAAATTCCTTTAGAGAAAAGAGTCAAAATAGGATACATTCACCTGTCAACTATTCAGATATTACTCAAATCTACTTTTCAAGAAGGAATTGATTCACCTATCAGAATGGCTATTGTTGATGAACGAATGACTAATTTAAATGATCAAATTATTGGAATTATGAATGGAAATTTAGCACATGGAAAAACTATCGATAAAAATTAGAAATACCTTTAAAATCACAAAATTTAGATGACACTATAACCATAGCATATAAATTTTATAAAGAAAATTTAATGACCCCTGGTCAATTTCCTTTTTCAATTACTTATCAAATCAATTATGCTTTAACAAATTCTCATCATAGTATTAAATTCAAAAATACTGATAAAATTTATATTGATCAATTATTTAATGATGTTGCAAAAGTAGGAACAAATTTTAAAACAAAATTAAGAACTTTACCAGCTATACAATATCCTATCCAACTCCATTCTTCCATCACTAGAAGACCTTCATTTTCAGATACACCATCTTCTTCATCTACTCCTTTACTCAGATCTCATTCCTTACAAATATAACGACCTATCCGATTCTATGAACCTAAAAATATCAAAAAAGAAAGACCAAATGTGAGAATCACTAATCCAATTGTATCAACACCTTCAGCAATAGAAACATCAATCAAATTAAATGACCTTAAAACTCAAATTTCGGATTTAACAACTTACCTTAAACATACATTATGAGTGTAACTCAAGATTTAAAAGAAATTAAGTAACAATATAAGCACTTAGAAATTCAAATTCTAGAATTAACACAAAAGCAAACAACAGCATTGCGTTTAGTCATTGAATTACTCAATGAAAACAAATAACAAAGTGAACAAATCAAAAATTTGGAGTCTGCCCTCAGAGTGGTATCAAAGCCTAAACCCAAAATAACAACAATAACAAAACCATGGAAAATCTAAACGAAATTCCTAATACAATTGAGTATACAGAACCAGTTAATGTAGAATCATTAGAAACAGTTGCAAGAAATATAAACAATCAACTATCATAAATCACACAATTAGTTCAAAAATTAACTTTACAACCAACAGAAGGTATATATCAAATTATTGATAAAGATGAAATAATTTATGGTTATGAATCAAATGAAGATCTTTTTATTGAAGAAAAACAACCTGAAAGTAGTAGAGGAAAAGATCCCATAATAAAAAATGAACAACAATCCAAACAATCAGGTAAACGTAAAAAAATATCAACAAAATTCTATAAATTAGACAACAGATAACAATGATTTTTTGAATCAACAAGGCTATTATCAAAAAGGTAGCAAAATAAAGAAATATCCTTCAGAATATATACCCAAACACATCTCTGTAGGATCCAATAGTACTCTTAATATAGATTGTGTTACAAATCCATAAGAATTAATTCTAGATTGGGCAAACAAAATGCAATTACTATTACAAATTGATAAACCATTTGGAGATATCATCAATAAAAATTCATTATGGAATTTTATTACATACAAAACCACCACAGGCATAGTACAACGTTTTCTATTAGATAATGAAGCAGCATTACAATGCACCTCTCATTATCAAGATGCAAATAGTGATAGTACAACATTTTATGCAGTCGCTACGGAAATATATAAAGAATTTATAGGTAAAGATATTATTTCCCACAATAAAGAAGCATCTATTGCAGATAGAATAAAAACCCTTTGGCATCTAAATAATCTCAAAATATGTGACCTATATTACTTAGAAAACTATATATGTGAATTTTAAAAATACTATTATAAAATACCTCGAAATGAACAAGAAATGTATATTCATATCTTTATACAAAAATTACCTTATCCAATGAATCAGAAAGTAGAAGAAAGATTTCAAGACAAATGAAATGAATCAAAAATTGCATACAATTTAGGAGGAGCTATATTAACCACACAAGAAGTATTAGCTGAACACTGCTTAGAAAATCAACTAAGAAAAACATTAAAACATAAGAAACTTCAACTTTGTTGTTTTAAAAATACAGAGGTACCACAACAATATGGTTGTGAAAAACCAATCAGATATAAGTTTAAATCTAAGCACTATAGAAAACATAGATTTAAGCCATATAAATAATATAAATGGAAAAGATATCCTTCTTATTATTATAAACAAAGACCCTTTAAACCTTATAAAAAACATTTCAGAAGAAGAAAATATAGACAATTTAAACCAAAAAGACAAGATTGTCCACAGAAAAAGAAAAATTGTCGATGTTGACTATGTAAAGAAGAAGGACATTATGCAAATACATGTTCAAAACGTAAAAATACACATCCAAAATACACAGAAAAACTTAATATTTTACGATTAGTCATGTTAGAAGAATTAGAACCCATACTGATTCTACAATCTCTTCAATTTATCATTATGAATCTTATACAGAAAACCCAGAGTTGGAATCCTCAGTTGAATCCAAATACAACTTTTATTCAAGTACTAATTCAGAATAAAAAAAAGTCAATGCCTATATAGACACCGGAGCAACAATTTGTATTGCTTCCAAAAAATTGTTGACAACTTGGAAAAAATTAACAAAACCTTTACAAATCATAATAGCAGACGGAAGTTTTAAATTTATATGTTATGTAAGTTATTATAATAATATTTTGATAGAAAAATATACATTTTCAGTACCCTCGATATATTAACAAAAATCAGGATTACCATTAATACTAGGAAATAAATTTTTAAAATTATATAATCCTTTTTGTCAATTTTTACATTATATTACCTTGCGAACACCCATCATCAAAACTTTAAATGAAAAATCCATTATTATCAAAATTCCTATTTATCATACTTCATATTATCGAAAATTACAAGATATAACTCATAAATTAGACTCCCTTCAATTCTATCTTCTCAACAATATGTCTATTCAATTAGAAATTGATACATTATTAGAAAAATGTTTGTAGTGAAAATCCTTTAGATCCCATTAAAAATCATAATAGATAACTCATACAAATAAAACTTAAAGATCCAACTCAGGAAATCAATATTAGAAACAATATACCCTACTTTCAACAAGATGTTCAAGAATTTACAATGGAATGTGCAGATTTACTCACAAAACAACTAATTACACTTAGCATTGGTAAACGGTCAGCACCTGCTTTTTATGTAATCAATTCAGCTGAACAAAAAAGAGTAAACGAAGAATGGTTATAAATTATAAAAAATTAAATGAAGCAACCATAGGAGATGCATATAAACTACGATGAAAAGATTACATCATTAATAAATTAAAAGGACATACATGGTTTACTACAGTAGATGCAAAATCAGGATATTGGCAACTTAGATTACATGATAATACGAAACCTTTAACAGCTTTTACCTGTCCTCCACAAAAACACTATCAATGGAATGTTTTACCCTTTGGATTAAAACAAGCTCCTAGTATTTATCAACGTTTTATGGATAATAATTTGTCAGGTTTAGAAGAATTTACTTTTGTATATACAGATGAATAATTATCTATTCTAATCAAGATAAATTAGACCATTTGAAAAAAGTAAAATTAGTTCTGCAATGATGTAGTGAGAAAGGATTAATTTTAAGTAAGAAAAAAGCACGAATAGCTCAACAAAATATAGAATACTTAGGAATTGAATTTCAAAATGGTTATTTAAAATTACAACCTAATATATTGAAAAAAATTGACAAACTTTCCAAATTAGTTATTAAATCGAACTCATGTACAACAGTTTTTAGGTCATTTGAATTATATGTGTGATTAAGGTTTTTTGAAAGATCTTGCAAAAGAGCAAAAATTATTGCAACTGAAATGTAGTACCAAATCCCAATGGAGTTAGACTGATGCAGATACCAATGCTGTGAGGAAACTTAAAGCATTATGTACACACTTACCCTTGCTATATAATTATCTACCGAAGGATAAACTCCTCGTGCAAATTGATGCAAGTATAGATACATGGGCTAGTTGCCTTCTGGCAAAACCACCCAATCAATGCAAATGTCTTTTATGCAAATATATCAATGGGACATTCACTCCCATAGAATGCAGATATCCAATACATGAAAAAGAGACATTAGCTTGTCTCAAAACATTGAGAAAATGGAGACTAGATCTATTACCAGTTAAATTTATCATCCAAACGGATTCGACCTATCTTTGTGGATTTACCAGATATAATATTAAGGCCAACTATAATCAAGGATGATTAATCCGATGGCAATTTGAACTTAACCAATATCAGTTTGAAATACATTATATCAAATCTTCTGACAATTTTCTTGTAGATATATTAACTAGAGAATGGAAGCAGTCATTCAAAATCTAGAAGAAGCATTAGCTCAGAAAGAAGTAGATATACTAAATCAACAACAAATTCTTGGAGCCATTACCAGAGATATAAATCAACTCAAAACCACTATCCAAGTTTTAAAACAAAATACAAAAGACCAACCTATAGCTCAAAATGAAACCATCTCTACCACAACTCCCATAACTACCTTAGTTACTACTCCTACACCGATTACCCCACAACAAATTACTCAAGTTCAAACACCACCATCTTAAAAACAAGTAGATGAGTCTGAAGCAAAAGCCTACGTAATCTACAATGGGCCCATGGCAGGACACTATGATGCATGGCACAAAGCTGTTGTTCATATAACTGGACGTTCAGGTATTTTACACAAAAATTTTGCAAACAAAGTAGAAGCTGAAAGAGCTTTTGCAGATTTTAAACAAACAACAAAGTGAACAAATCAAAAATTTGGAGTCCGCCCTCAGAGTGGTATCAGAGCCTAAACTCAAAATAACAACAATAACAAGACCATGGAAAATCTAAACGAAATTCCTAATACAATTGAGTATACAGAACCAGTCAATGTAGAATCATTAGAAACAGTTGAACGAAATATAAACAATCAACTATCAGAAATCACACAATTAGTTCAAAAATTAACTTTACAACCAACAGAAGGTATATATCAAATTATTGATAAAGATGAAATAATTTACGATTATGAATCAAATGAAGATCTTTTTATTGAAGAAGAACAATCTGAAAGTAGTAGAGGAAAATATCCCATAATAAAAAATGAACAACAATCCAAACAATCTGGTAAACGTAAAAAAGATCAACAAAATCCTATAAGTTGGACAACATATAACAATGATTTTTTAAATCAACAAGGCTATTATCAAAAAGGTAGCAAAATAAAGAAATATCCTTCAGAATATATACCCAAGCCATCCGAAACTGCAAAGAACGTTTTGCAAAAGAAAGAGAAATATATATCAAGATTTGGAGCAGTTATCCTATTTTTAAGGAAAATGCTTCAGTCAAAGATGTAGATATTATGTTATCCAGGATTGCATTCCTAACCATTGGAATCAGTAATGGTGTTTATCCTGCCATTGACACATCTCCCAATCACCAATTTGACTGGGAAATGATTAATCAATTCAACCTACATTGCCTCGAAGGAGTCTTTACCCAAGCAACACGCATCAATGTAGAATCAACCATCATAATTAATTACAAAGGATTCAATTTACTCATGATCTCGGCATACAAGCAACCCATTCAGCTAGAAGTTTTAAACATCGTCAAGCAATTTCTCCATCCTTTTATTACAATAGAAGGCATTTTTAATGACCTTAATGCTACATGGAAATATGCAATATGCCATCAGCTGCAAATACATCCAGAGCACAAATGCAAGTATTGCCCCTCTACAGCTCAAGCCGAAGATAATGGATCACTTGAAGCAATAATAGAGGAAGAATAATTTTTGACAGCAATTGACAAAGAAATTGACACAATGTAGGCCCAGTGTCGACCAGTCGCAAAAGAATTTACTTTTCTTTGCTTTTTTACTTACTCTCCTTTTTATGTACATTATGAACCGTTGCTTTTTCTTTTTAGTTTTTAGCTTTACTTTAGGAATCTTTTGCTTTTGCCAGTCATTTTGGTTTTGGATTTTTTCTCTTTCCTTCGCCTATATAATGTAACCTAGAGCCCTTGAAGCTCTCATTGACTACTAAATAAACTATCTCTTAATCATCCTCTCTCTCTCTCAATTGCGAATAGCCTGGAGATTGACGTTAAAGAATACAAAGAGATGAAACAGGTATGATTACAACGATGTTTACTTTAGTCTTTTAAGCACATGCTATCATCCTTTTCATATTTATATTCTTACATAATGGAGAATACTTATTTGCCATATTTTGATAAAAAACATTTAAATGAATTGATTAATATAACCCGTCAACGAGATAATCATTACTCTTATATAATCGAACAAAATCAACAATACATCGAACAAACATCAGTCACTCCTTTTAATCAAGATGATATATCTCATCGATTTTATGTTATTTTTTATTTTCAATCATTACAACAACTAAATAAAATCAAACGAAAAGAGTTTATTAATGCAATGCAACAACTTATAGACTAATCTTTTGTTTTCTTATTCCAGATATGAATTCCAATTATTTTAAACGTAAACGCTATTTAAAAAAATGCAATGAAAGACACTTATGACAGAGAGAAAAAATTGGATGCCATGCTTGGTAGATATCACGCACAGAATAAACATACCCATAACAATCTGGATGCAAGACGATATAAAGACATGTATGAAACTACTTGACTGATAAAAATGGCTATGGATCTTAAAAACCTAGTATTTGAAACTAGGAAGTTTTATAAAAATTGTATTAAGAAACTTATCGATTAAAGATCTTTTGTATTTCCTTTGAACTTTTTCTGATTAATAAAATTTAGTTAGTATGCATTACTTCGACTTAAAACCCACTCTTAAATCTCAAATTAAAAATAGTTATGAAATAGTAGAAAATCATAAATATTGGATTAACAAATGTGAAACCAAATTAGAAAAAGCTAAACAACAAAATGATACACGACGAATCTTCCAATTAACTCAAAATTTGTATATAATCAAACATGTCCAATATAATAATCGACAAAATTTAAAACGTGATCTTAAAGATATTTCTAGATTAATCTATTAATACGAATCATGCATCGTTCTCGTTTACTAGCTATTTCCATTTCTTATAATTTACCAATTGTGCTTTTTATTTCTATTATTTCTATCCTTTATGCTTTACCAATTATGCTATTTATTTTAGTTACTTTCTTTACTTATTATCCCAATCGATATATGCTTTTTATTAGATCAGTTTTTAGACAAGGATTTACTAATAGACTATTACATCAATTATATCGAGACTGGATATCTATACAACCCTCTCTTATTCAGGAATTATTAGACCAAAATGAACAATGGACTTTAGATAAATATGGACTAGATAGACCTAGAAAACGTAGAAGAAATTAGATGACTTCACATCCCTATAATTGTTCTATATGTAATCAACCAACAAATTGTTCCATTTGTCAACAATTACAAGAGCATATCAAATTTATAGAACATTTAAAACATCAACATTTCGTAGAAATTACCTATTTGGCACACCAATATAATTACCTTAGAAGAATCATAACTAATCTTCAGACTCTACAACCTATTTAAGAAGACTTAGATTTAGAAAGACAATTACATCAGTTTTATACCCAACAGTTAAATCACTATGAAAGACATTACATGACCAGAAAATTAGCACCCCTTGGCATTGAAATGACTAAACAAAAACAAGAAGGTGATCAAAATATCTTAGATGTAGATAATTTAGAACTACATGAAGCACAAGGAACTTTTCATATAGAACGACCTATCCGATTCAATGAACCTGAAAATATCAAAACAAAAAGACCAAATGTGAGAATCACTAATCCAGTTGTATCAATACCTTCAGCAATAGAAACATCAATCAAATTAGATGACCTTAAAACTCAAATTTCAGATTTAGCAACTTACCTTAAACATACATTGTGAGTGTAACCCAAGATTTAAAAGAAATTAAGGAACAATATAAGCATTTAGAAATTCAAATTATATAATTAATACAAAAGCAAACAACAACATTGCATTTAGTCACTGAATTACTCAATGAAAACAAATAACAAAGTGAACAAATGAAAAATTTGGAGTCCGCCCTCAGAGTGTGATTTCTGATAGTTGATTATTTATATTTCTTTCAACTATTTCTAATGATTCTACATTGACTGGTTCTATATACTCAATTGTATTAGGAATTTCATTTAGATTTTCCATGGTCTTGTTATTGTTGTTATTTTGGGTTTAGGCTCTGATACCACTCTGAGGGCGGACTCCAAATTTTTGATTTGTTCACTTTGTTTTTTGTTTTCATTGAGTAATTCAGTGACTAAATGTCTGAGGGCGGACTCCAAAATTTTGATTTGTTCACTTTGTTGTTTATTTTCATTGAGTAATTCTGTGACTAAATGCAATGTTGTTATTTGCTTTTATGCTATTCTAGAATTTGAATTTCTAAATGCTTATATTGTTCCTTAATTTCTTTTAAATCTTGGGTTACACTCATAATGTATGTTTAAGGTAAGTTGTTAAATCCGAAATTTGAGTTTTAAGGTCATCTAATTTGATTGATGTTTCTATTACTAAAGGTATTGATACAATTGGATTAGTGATTCTCACATTTGGTCTTTCTGTTTTGATATTTTTAGGTTCATAGAATTGGATAGGTCATTCTATTTTTAAGGAATGAGATCTAAGTAAAGGAGTAGATGAAGAAGATGGTGTATCTGAAAAAGAATGTCTTTTAGTGATGGAAGAATGGAGTTGGATAGGATATTGTATAGCTGGTAAAGTTCTTAATTTTGTTCTAAAATTTATTCCTACTTTTGCAACATCATTAAATAATTGATCAATATAAATTTTATCAGTATTTTTGAATTCAATACTATGATGAGAATTTGTTAAAGCATAACTGATTTGATAAGTAATTGAAAAAGGAAATTGACCAGTGGTCATTAAATTTTCTTTATAAAATTTATAAGCTATGGTTATAGTGTCGTCTAAATTATGTGATTTTAAAGGTATTCCTAATTTTTATCGAGAATTTTTAGACGTGCTAAATTTCCATTCATAATTTCAATAATTTGATCATTTAAATTAGTCATTCGTTCATCAACAATAGCCATTCTGATAGGTGAATCAATTCCTTCTTGAAAAGTAGATTTGAGTAATATCTGAATAGTTGAGAGGTGAATGTATCCTATTTTGACTCTTTTCTCTAAAGGAATTTTTTGTAATTGTTTAGAGATTTGTTCTTGGTCAATTAGGATGATTCGTATATGTCTATTACATTGATCTATACGTATAGGTGTTTCACGAACAAGTTTACCAAAATAAATAATATTTTTTTGATTTAAAATTTTATTGAGTATTGATTTATGAATATCTTGTCCAGCTTTTAGGTTCAATTGTGTTTTTGCAATTTGTTTTTGTTTATCATTTGATAAAAGAGTATTAATATGAAAAGTTAATTGTGTTTCTTATAGTTCTAAATTATCTACATCTAAGATATTTTGATCACCTTCTTGTTTTTGTTTAGTCATTTAAATGCCAAGGGGTGCTAATTTTATAGTCATGTAATGTTCTTTCATAGTGATTTAACTGTTGGGTATAAAACTGATGTAATTGTCTTTCTAAATCTAAGTCTTCTTGAATAGGTTGTAGAGTCTGAAGATTAGTTATTATTCTTCTAAGGTAATTATATTGGTGTGTCAAATAGGTAATTATACGAAATGTTGATGTTTTAAATGTTCTATAAATTCGATATGTTCTTGTAATTGTTGACAAATGGAACAATTTGTTGGTTGATTACAGATAGAACAATTATAGGCATGTGAAGTCATCTAATTTCTTCTACGTTTTCTAGGTCTATCTAGTCCATATTTATCTAAAATCCATTGTTCGTGTTGGTCTAATAATTCCTGAATAAGAAAGGGTTGTATCGATATCCAGTCTCGATATAATTGATGTAATAGTCTATTAGTAAATCCTTATCTAAAAACTGATCTAATAAAAAGCATATATCGATTGGGATAATAAGTAAAGAAAGTAACTAAAATAAATAACATAATTGGTAAAGCATAAAGGATAGAAATAATACTTATGTTTTTGGTTTACATAAAGGATAGAAATAATACTTATGTTTTTGGTTTAAATTGTCTATATTTTCTTCTTCTGAAATGTTTTTAATAAGGTTTAAAAGATCTTTGTTTATAATACTGAGAAGGATATCTTTTTCCATTTATACGATTTATATGGCTTAAATCTATGTTTTCTATAGTGTTTAGATTTAAACTTATATCTGATTGGTTTTTCACAACCATATTGTTGTGGTACCTCTGCATTTTTAGAAAAGCAAAGTTGAAGTTTCTTATGTTTTAATGTTTTTCTTAGTTGATTTTCTAGGCAGTGTTCAGCTAATACTTCTTGTGTGGTTAATAT
>JANVCQ010000103.1:5355-25498 GCA_025531925.1 Erythroxylum plowmanianum | reverse complement strand
TTGCAATTTGTCTCTTCCTTCCCTCACATAAACGACCACAAGCCTTCTTACTACTTCCCTTTTGATTTAATTTTTTTACTCAAAAGACCAATATACCCCTCCTTGAACATGCTTAAATACTAAGAAGGAGGAATCGGGACCCAACATCACTATAGGCATAAGAAATTGGATTTATCCACCTATAGATGAGCCACACAATCATCCATTTGAATGGGAGTTAATTAATCATTTTAACCTCCACTGCATAGAAGGCGTCTTTATTCAAGCAGCTCGAATCACCCCTGAATCAACCATTAAAGTCAACTACAAATGACTCAATCAAGTCATAATCTCTTCCTACAAAGCCGCAATTACTCCAAATGCTGTACAAATCATCAAACAATTTCTACATCCATTTGTAACTATGGAGGGCATCTTTACAGACCTTTTAACATCATGGAAATATGTCATCTATCATCAATTACAAGGACATCCTCAACATAAATGTAAATACTGCCCCTCCACTGCTCAGACAGACGACACCGGATCAATTGACGCAATTATTGAAGAATAATTCATCAATCAGACCAACAAGGATGTAGGCTAGATGGACGGCCATATTTAGTTACTTTAGCATCTTTTCTTTTTGCTTTTACTTTTGTCAGCTGTCAGTTGTCAGGAATCTTTTTCTTTTTGACTTTTGTCTTTTAATTATTAGGAATCTCTTTTCATTTTACCCTACTTTTTCTTTTTGTTTTCACTACGGTAGATTCCTTTAATTTTGCTTTTGTTGGCCATTTCTGTTTTGTCTTTTCTCTTCGTTAGTTCTATATATTGTAGACTTTAGAGCCTTCATGCTCTCATGAAATAAAAATCTCTCTTAGTTTCTTACCAAACTCTCTCTTTGCTATCAGCCTAAGGATTAGTGTTTAAGCATAAACGGAGACAAAGGTATGCAACTATTAGATGTTCTTGTTTCATCAATAATTTATTTATTTCTACATTATTACAATAAACTCATCATTATCTTTCTATATTCTAGTTATATTGCCTTTCCAAATTATCAATTGCATGAATTTGTATCGACCTATTTCATACATAACTTTCATCCTCTCTTATTTCAACATTTGTTTGATAGAATTTTTAATCCTAACATTGACTATCATAATCTTGAATAACTTATGACTCTTTCTCTCTTGAAAACTTGAACTTTGTAATTTAATAACTAAAATCCAACCTATAGATCTCATTGCATTAACTGATGAAGAAAACAATTTTTAGTCTCTCAAATTCAATTTAGATATAAGTTTAAAATTCAATTTCCAAACACTAATATCATTTGTCCTCTTTTTAGATCGAAAATATGAATTCAGGATAATTTGAAAGAAAATGAATTTTAAAACAATCAATCACAGAGATTTATGACATAGAACAAGCATTAGACGGTTTACTTGCTAGATATCATGCCCATAACAAACATGCACATAGAAGCTTAGAGGCAAGAAGATATGTTCAAATGTATGACACAAGCAGACTCATAGTACTGACAAATGAATTAAAGGATATAGTAATTTTAACTTTTTGGTCTATGGTTTGTTCAGGTTCTATAAATCGAATTGGTTTGGATAACCTTAGCGATTGTGATTTTAATAATTTGGAGGACATTGTAGAAGATGGTTGTTTTGAAAAAGAATGTCTTTTAGGTACAGGGGGAGTTATGTGGATTAGATATTGGATTGCAGGTAATGTTCTTAATTTCGTTCAAAATTTTGTTCCTACTTTTGCAACATCATTAAATAATTGATCTAGATAGATTGTATCGGTATTTTTGAATTCGATACTATGATGAGAGTTGGTTAATGCAAAACTTATTTGATAAGTAATAGAAAATGGATACTGTCTTTGTGTCATTAAATCTTCTTTGTAAAATTTATATGCTATAGTTATTGTATCGTCTAAATTTGGTGATTTTAGAGGAATTCATAATTTTAAACAAGTGTTAAATTTAATTTTTCCATATGTTAGATTTCCATTCATCATTCCTATTATTTGATGATTTAAGTTGTTCATTCTTTCATCTACTATTGCCATTATTATTGGTGAATCTATCCCTTCTTGGAAAGTTGATTTAAAAAGAATTTGTATAGTTGATAAATGAATATAGCCAATTTTTGATAGTTTTTCTTTAGGGATTTTCTATAATTGTTTTGAAAATTGTTCCTGACTAATTCGAATATGTCCATTACATTTCGGATTTAATAATAGATTATTAAGATTTCTATATATAGAATGGATATCTATTCAAGATGAACTTATCCAAGCACTATTAGAATTAGCAGAAGAATAAGGATACTATAAGATAGGAAACCAATATTTTAAATTTCCCTAATGACTACACCTAATTGTTCTATTTGTAATCAATTAATGGATCAGATACAATATATAGAACACCTTAGAAATCAATATTATCATGAATGTAAACATTTTGAAAATCATTACAACTATGATCATTTTGTTGTTTCTAATCCAAGAGGTCTCAAACCTATTAAAGAACGATTAGAATTAGCTCAAAATTTATACCAATTTTATACACAAGAATTAAATCACTTAGAAAGACTATTAGTCGATCATCAAATTAGTACTCCTTATCATCCTAATGAGTAATCAAAATCAAGAACCAGTGTTTGTATATATTGGAAAAACGTTTAGTGGCCACATTTGTGCATATGTATTAGAAAATTTTAAAAGTAGTAGGGGAAAATATCCCATAATAAAAAATGAACAACAATCAAAACAATCAGGTAAATGTAAAAAAGATCAACAAAATCCTATAAATTGGACAACAGATAACAATGACTTTTTGAATTCCCAAGGCTATTATCAAAAAGGTAGCAAAATAAAGAAATATCCTTTAGAATATATACCCAAACACATTTCTATAAGATCCAACAGTACTCTCAATATTAATTGTGTTACAAATCCAGAAGAACTAATTCTAGATTGGGCAAACAAAATGCAATTATTATTACAAATTGATAAACCCTTTAGAGATATCATCAATAAAAATTCATTATGAAATTTTATTACATACAAAACTACAGGCATAGTACAACTTTTTCTATTTAATAATGAAGCAGCATTACAACGTACACCTCATTATCAAGATGCAAATAGTGATACTACAACATTTTACGCAGTCACTATTTTACCCAGTCACTATTGAAATATATAAAGAATTTATAGGTAAACATATTATTTCACACAAAGATGAAGCATCTGCTGCAGATAGAGTAAAAGCCCTTTGGCATCTAAATAATATCAAAATATGTGACCTATGTTACTTAGAAAACTATATATGTGAATTTAAAAAATACTATTATAAATTACCTTGAAATGAACAAGAAATGTACATTCATGTCTTTATACAAAAATTTCCTTGTCCAATGAATCAGAAAGTAGAATAAAGATTTCAAGACAAACGAAATGAATCAAAAATTGCATACAATTTAGGAGGCACTATATTAACCACACAAGAAGTATTAGCTGAACACTGCCTAGAAAATCAACTAAGAAAAACATTAAAACATAAGAAACTCCAACTTTGCTATCCTAAAAATGCAGAGGTACCACAACAATATGGTTGTGAAAAACCAATTGGATATAAGTTTAAATCTAAACACTATAGAAAACATAGATTTAAACCATATCAATCTTATAAATGGAAAAGATATCCTTCTCATTATTATAAACAAAGACCTTTTAAACCTTATAAAAAACATTTCAGAAGAAGAAAATATAGACAATTTAAACCAAAAAGACAAGATTGTCCACAGAAAAAAAAAATTGTCGATGTTGGCTATGCAAAAAAGAAGGACATTATGCAAATACATGTCCAAAACGTAAAAATACACATCCAAAATACACAGAAAAACTTAATATTTTACAATCAGCAATGTTAGAGGAATTAGAACCCATAGAATTTGACTATAATACTGATTCTACAATCTCTTCAATTTATCATTATGAATCTTATATAGAAAACTCAGAATCCTCACTTGAATCCAAATACAATTTTTATTCAAGTGATAATTCAAAATAAAAAAGTCAATGCATATATAAACATCAGAACAACATTTTGTATTGCTTCCAAACAATTGCTAACAAATTGGAAAAAATTAGAAAAACCTTTACAAATAAGAATAGCAGATGGAAGCTTTAAATCCATATGGTATGTAAGTTATTATAATAATATTTTGATAGAAAAATATACATTTTCAGTAACCTCGATATATCAACAAGAATCAGGTTTATCATTAACACTAGGAAATAATTTTTTAAAATTATATAATCCTTTCTGTCAATATTTACATTATATTACCTTACGAACACCCATCATCAAAACTTTAAATCAAAAATCAATTATTCTCAAAATTCCTATTTATTATACTACATAATACCAAAAATTACAATATATAACTTATAAGTTAGACTCCCTTCAGTTCTATCTTCTCAATAATATGTCTATTCAATTAGAAATTGATACTTTATTAGAAAATGTTTGTGGTGAAAATCCTTTAGATCCTATTAAAAATCATAATAAACAACTCATAGAAATAAAACTTAAAGATCCAACTCAGGAAATCAATAATCAAAATAATATACCTTACTCTCAACAAGACGTTCAAGAATTTACAATTGAATGTGCAGATTTACTAACAAAACAACTAATTACACCTAGTACTAGTAAACATTCAGCACCTGCTTTTTATGTAAACAATTCCGCTGAACAAAAAAGAGGTAAACGTCGAATGGTTATAAATTATAAAAAATTAAATGAAGCAACCATAGGTGATGCATATAAGCTACCACGAAAAGATTACATCATAAACAAATTAAAAGGACATACATGGTTTACTACATTAGATGCAAAATCAGGATATTGGCAACTTAGTTTACATGACAATACAAAATCTTTAACAACTTTTACCTGTCCTCTACAAAAACACTATCAATGGAATGTTTTACCCTTTGGATTAAAACAAGCTCCTAGTATTTATCAACGTTTTATGGATAATAACTTGTCAGGTTTAGAAGAATTTACTTTTGAATATATAGATGATATAATTATCTATTCCAATCAAGATAAATTAGACCATTTGAAAAAGGTAAAATTAGTTCTTCAAAGATGTAGTGAGAAAGGATTAATTTTAAGTAAGAAAAAAGCATGAATAGCTCAACAAAATATAGAATATTTAGGAATTGAATTTCAAATGGTCTAAACATTGAGGAAATGGCGAATAGACCTATTACCAGTTAAATTTATCATCCAAGCGGATTCGACATATCTTTATGGATTTACCAAATATAATATTAAGGCCAATTATAATCAAGGACAATTGATCCGATGGCAATTGGAACTGAACCAATATTAGTTTGAAATACATTATATCAAATCTTTTGATAATTTTCTTGCAGATATATTAACCAGAGAATGGAAGCAGTCATTCAAAATCTAGAAGAAGCACTTGCCCAGAAAGAAGTAGATCTAGTAAATCAGCAACAAATTCTTGGAACCATTACCAGAGATATAAATCAACTCAAAACCACTATCCAAGTTTTGAAACAAAATACAAAAGATCAACCTACAGCTCAAAAGGAAACCGTCTCTACCACAACTCCAATAACTACCTCAGTTACTACTCCTACACCGATTACCCCACAACAAATTACTCAAGTTCAAACACCACCATCTCAAAAACAAGTAGATGAGTCTGAAGCAAAAACCTATGTAATCTACAATGGACCCATGGCAGGACTCTATGATGCATGGCACAAAGCTGCTGTTCATATAAGTGGACGTTTAGGTAGTTTACACAAGAGTTTTGCAACTAGAGTAGAAGCTAAAAAAACTTTTGCAGAGTTTAAACAACAAAATCCAGGATTGAGACCTCAATACAAGCAAGTGTTAGAAACACCTGCTCCTCCTACATCCAAGATGCAATCATTAGGAAAGCTGATTAATTTGGATCGGATAAATGCTATACCTACCAAAGCTTTACAAATTGAAGCCAAAAAGTTGACCTCAGAAATGTTCTATGATTGTTTTCAGAATCTAAACACATGGACTAATGCCCTCAAAATTCACCAATATAATCCACTGAATAGAGGAAAATATGGACCCAAAGCCATAGTTCTTCCAGATGCAGAACCATTGACCACTTATCTCCTTTTTCAAAGTGGACTCATTGATACTCTTTATATAACCAATCTTGAGATTCTTTCTGAATTCCCAACAGGATTTACCCAAGCCACCACAAACTACAAAAATTGTTTTGCAAAAGAAAGGGGAATATATATCAAGATTTGGAGCAGTTACCCCATTTTAAAGGAAAATGCTTCAGTCAAGGATGCAGATATTATGTTATCCAGAATTGCATTCCTAACCATTGGAATCAGTAATGATGTTTATCCATCCATTGACACACCTCCCAATCATCCATTTAACTGGGAAATGATTAATCAATTCAACCTTCATTGCCTCGAAGGAGTATTTACCCAAGCAGCACGCATCAATGCAGAATCAACCGTCAGAATTAATTACAAAGGATTCAATTTACTCATGATCTCAGCATACAAGCAACCCATTCAACTAGAAGTTTTAAACATTGTCAAACAATTTCTCCATCCATTTATTACAATGGAAGGCATTTTCAATGACCTTAATGCTACATGGAAATATGCAATATGCCATCAGCTGCAAATACATCCAGAGCAAAAATGCAAGTATTGTCCATCCACAACTCAAGTAGAAGATACTGGATCACTTGAAGAAATAATTGAAGAAGACTAATTTTCAACAACAATTGACACAATGTAGGCCCGCTGGCGGCCAGTTGCAAAAGAATCTGCTTTTCTTTTTACTTTCTCTCCTTTTTATGCACATTATTAGCCATTGCTTTTTCTTTTTTGCTTTTAGCTTTATGTTAGGAATCTTTTGTTTTTGCCGGCCATTTTGGTTTTGGCTTTTTTCCGCTTTCCTTCGCCTATATAATGTAACCTAGAGCCCTTGAAACTCTCATCGATTACTAAATAAACTATCTCTTAATCATCCTCTCTCTCTCAATTGCGAAGAGCCTCGCAATTGGCATTAAAGCATACAAAGAGACGAAACAGGTATGATTACAGCGTTGTTTACTTTAGTCTTTTAAGCACATGATATCATCCTTTTCATATTTCGTACATTTATTAAATCTTCTTACATAATGGAAAATACTTATTTACCATATTTTGATAAAATATGACATTTAAATGAATTGATTAATATAACCCGTCAATGAGATATTCATTACTCTCATATAATTGAACAAAATCAACAATATATTGAGCAAACACCAGTCAGTCCTTCTAATCAAGATGATCAATCTCATCGATTTTAGGTTATTTTTTGCTTTCAATCATTACAATAATTAAACAAAATAAATCGAAATGAATTTATTGGTGCAATTCAACAACTTACAGACTATTCTTTTGTTTTCTTCCTCTTTTAGATATGAATTCTAGTTACTTTGAACGAAAAAGATATTTGAACAATGTAATCAGAGACACTTATAAAAGAGAAGAAAAATTGGATGCAATGCTTGCTAGATATCATGCACAGAATAAACATGGTCACAACATTTTGGATGCCAGACGATATAGAGAAATGTATGAAACTACTAGAATGATAAAAATGGGTATGGATCTTAAAGCACTAGTAGTTGAAACTAGGAAGTTTTATGAAAATTGTATTAAAAAACTTATTGATTAAGATTTTCTTGTATTTTTCTTTGTACTATCTCTCTCTGTAATAAAAATTCAGTTGTTATGCATTACTTTAAATTAAAATCCACCTTTAAAACTCAAATTAAAAATAGTTATGAAATAGAAGAAAATCATAAATATTGGATTAACAAATGTGAAACCAAATTAGAAAAGGCTAAACAAATAAATGATACCCAACGCATCTTCCAATTAACTCAAAATTTGTATATAATCAAACATGTCCAATATAATAATCGACAAAATTTAAAACGTGATCTTAAAGATATTTCTAGACTAATCTGTTAATACTAATCATGCATCATTCTCATTTACTAGCTATTTCCATTTCTTATGATTTACCAATTGTGCTTTTTATTTCTATTATTTCTATCCTTTATGTTTTACCAATTATGCTCTTTATTTTAGTTACTTTCTTTACATATTCTCCTACTTGATTTGGATATATGCCGTTTCTTAGAGGTATACTTACACAAGGATTTACTAATAGATTATTATATCAATTATATTGGGATTGGATATTTATACAACCCTATCTTGTTCAGGAACTAATCGAACAAAATGAACGATGGATTGTAGATAAATATGGACTCGATAGACCTAGAGAACGTAGAAATTAGATGACTTCACATCCTTATAATTGTTCTATATGTAATCAACCAACAGATTGTTCTATATGTCAACAATTAGAAGAACATATTGAACTTCTAGATTATTTGAAACACTAACATTTTGTAGAAATCACCTATTGGACACACCAATATAATTACCTTAGAAGGCTGATAACTAATCTTCAGACTCTACAACCTATTCAAGAAAACTTAGATCTAGAAAGACAAATACATCAGTTTTATACATAACAGTTAAATCATTATGAAAGAACTTTACATGATCATAAAATTAGTAACCCTTGGCATTTACATGACTAAACAAACACAAGATTCTGATCAAAACATATAGGACATTTGTTTAGAAGAATATATTGCCTAAATACCTCGTTTTCTTTGTCAAAATGGCTATGCAAAATTGACCCAAAAATTTATCTTGAGAAAAAAATGGAAAGGCCATCAACTTAAATTATTCTTCTTTTGTGTGATTTTTGAAACAACAAATGGTAAGATACTTTCCTATGATGCATTTATAATTGAATGGGACTTGAAATGAACTAAGTTTGAGGTTAAATAAGTTGATAAAGTCTTGGATATGTTTAGGCTGATGAATGAGGATATAAATTTAAGAATGGATTGTTGTTTACTAAGTGTTCAAATTTGAAATTTTGGAGATGTTATAAGAATAAAAGTGATCTTATGAGGGATAATGTGATCCAAAGAAGGTGAATGATGTGTATTAAGTAAAGGTGAATGATAAATTGGATATTTTGTGATCTTTTAATGTTTGAACAATCTTATTAAATGATTGAAAGATGAACTTAGAACAATCTTGTACGGGTGAAGTGTAACTCTAAGTTTAATTTAGACATATATGAGTTATGGAGTATGAATGATCATAAGAAGTGAATTAAGGAAAAATACTCGAGATTGTCATTGGGCATGAATTATACATATCATATATACATATGTATATGATTGAGTATTCATGAAAATGTGCAGATTAGTAATGTGTAAATGTGTATATACTGCATGATATAGAAGAGCAATTAAAGTGACAACATCCAGGTATTTCCAAGACATTGAGGCAATAACTATCTGAAGCATACTATGAGTAATCTAAATGGTCTCACATTGATTTATTATTTTGTTTAAATTCTAAATTGAATTATTATGTGATGTGAATGTGTTGATTCCGGGCATTGAATGTCCGAGGCGTTTGATGCATGAATAATATATTTGAAGTGCTCATTGTATGTGAATTTAATGAGAAGTGAATGTGACTGCTCTAGGGCACTGCTTCCACTAGGCATGTGCTCAAATGTTTGAAGGATGTATGGGCACAAATGTATGATGGGAGTGGGGTGCTATAGATATCACATGGCCTAAAACTATACCTTGATCCACCACAAAATGACAATTTTTCTAGTTTAACACAAGGTTAGTTTCTATACATCGTTATAAGATAATGGCAAGATTCTCAAGACATTCATCAAAAGAAGATCCATACACATTAAAAAATCCATGAATACCTCGATAATCTTCTCCACATATTAAAAAAAAATACTTACCATATACATTTAGAATGTGGCAGGTTTGTTACATAATCCAAATGGCATCCTTTGGTAGGCAAACGTACCAAATGGGTATGTAAATGTTGTGTTCTCATGATCTTCTAGTGCGATCGAGATTTGAAGATAACCTAAAAAGCCATCTAAAAGCAATAATAGTTATAGCTAGCCAATCTTGCAAGCATCTGAACAATAAAAGGAAGGAGAAAGTGGCCTTTATGAGTAGCAAAATTTAACTTTCTATCATTAATACATATTGGCCACCCGGTTTGCAATCGTGTGGGAACTAACTCACCTTCCTAGTTTGTCACAATGGTGATTCCAGACTTTTTTAGAACTACTTAGACATGACTTACCCATTTACTGTCAGAAATTGGGTAGATAACCCCAGCATCGAGAAGCTTCAACACCTCCTTTTTTATAAGTTTCATTATTGGAGGATTCAGCCTATGATGAGCTTGCCTTGCGGATTTTGCATCCTCTTTTAACAAATGTGGTGCATGTATATGGAAGGACTTATCCTTTGGATATCTACAATAGTGCACCTGATGAACTTCTTATGCTCTCTCAGCATTCAAACCAGCCTCTCGTCTTGATTTGAAGTCAACTCTGCCTAAATGATAACTAGGAGAGTCTACTTATCTCCTAAATAGGCATACATCAGATGTGTAGGGAGTGGCTTCAATTCTAATTCTAGTGTCTGCACATCAAATGTAACAACTTTTTGTGAGCTTCATATAGTTGTGTAAAAGCCAAATCATACCTCTTTGGAGAGCTTTCCAATGAGTCTAAAGTGACTATCATTTCTATAAGCTATTCTGCCATCTGAACATCAGTGCTGGCTTCTACTTCCATATCCTCAGTTAAAACTATTTCCAAATGATCCCTGCAACTTAATTTAGAATTTTCCTATATCAAAGGATCAATCACATGAATAAGAAAACACAAGATAGGTATTGGATTAAATGAGGTGTCACTATGCATATCCATAACATAGAAAATATGTAGGAAACACTAACTTATTCATATGCACCAAAACATCCTCAACCACACAATCGGGATAAGCGTTAGTGCTATCAGCCAGTTGTATGATTACATTAGTTTCTTTTAATAGACCCAAATTCAAAGAGGTATAAATCGAACGAGGCATCACATTAATAGAAATACCCAGATCCAATATAGCTCTATTGATCATAGTATTACCAATTTTGTGAGGAATGGTAAACATACTTGGATCCTAACATTTTGGAGGCATCTTATTTCTGAATACCGCCGACACATTCTTACCCATCATCATTTTCTCATCACCCCTTAGTTTTCTCTTATATGTACGCATTTCTTTAAAGAATTTGGCATACCTTGGTACTTGCTTGATTGCTTTAAGCAAAGGTATATTGACTTCCACCTTTAAAAGTCTCCAATATCTCTTTGTCCTTCTCCTTCTTATTAGGTCTTGCAAATATGTTTGAAAAAGGTGGAGGGTTAGTTTTAATAATATTGGGACTTTTGAAATTAATCTTCATACTCGATGACAGATTTTCTTCTTTACCTAATTCCATCTCAATCCCTTCCTCGATAGCAAAACTTGGTGGGGTTCTCTTAGGACCCTCAATCTCCTTTCCATCCCTCAGGGTTATAACACCAACATTCTTTAGGTTTACCTCATGTTGGGATGGCAATCTTCCTCCACTTTGTGATTCTAGGTGATTAAGCCTCACTGCCATCTGACCCGTTTGGTTTTTCAAATTTTGTATGCTTGTTTTTAATTCTTGTTAGATTTTCTGTACACTCTGATTAAGTTGCAACATACTTTGTTGAAGTGCTGCATATCTTACTAAAACTGAAAACTGTAGTAGTAGAAACCTTGATAAATTCATCTAAAGCATTACTTGAATTGAAAGAAGGGGCTCCTTATGCCCTTGTTTGAAATTGTTGTGCTCCTTGCGACCAATTTTGGAAGTAATTTTGCTGTTGATTCCCTCTATAACTTAAGTTGGGGTGATCCCTCCAACCTGGGTTATACGTTTACAAGTATGGTTGTATTGATTCGGGAAGTTTCCTCCTATAGCATTCACATACTCCCTACTCCCCTTTTACAACATTGGGCACTCATCAGTTAGATGGCTCATGTTTGAACATATCTCGCACACTTTCAGTTATGCTTGTCCAACAACTGCAATCTGTCGGATTTAGGGTTTTAGGGCTTAGGGTTTTAGGATTTAGGGTTAGGGTTTAGGGTTTAAGGTTTAAGGTTTAGGGTTTAGGGTTTAGGTATGTCTCAGATTTTCACTTTTTCTGCTACACGAGAGGTGCGACAGGGGGATGCCCTCTCCCCTTATCTGTTTATACTAGCGATGGAGGGGCTAGATGGGATATTGAGATAGGCCATTGTAGCTGTAGGCTACCGTTATCATTAGCAGTGTAGGCAGACCTCTCTCACTTATATTTGTTTTGCAGATGACTTAATGATTTTCAGTCGGGTAGATTTAGCTTCTCTTATTATCTTTCAGAAGGCTCAAATTTTGAGAAGGTTTTAGGATTGGCTATAAATTTAGATAAGAGCTAAGTTTTTTCCTCAGGGATCCTCGAGGCTAAAGTTTCCTCTATACAGAGAGTACTTAGGATTCAGATTTCTTCCTTTCCAATTCGTTATCTGGGCGTCCCTCTTATCACTACACGACTGAGACACTCAGATTGTCTCTTGTTGGTATAGAGGATTCTTTCTTGGATTGGATTGTGGACTTCAACGTCTCTCACCTATGCTGATCAATTACAGCTGATTAGATCTGTACTTTTCTCCATACAGGTATACTGGTCAGGTATGTTTATTTGTCTGCTAGCATTACTAGCCATATTGAGAGTATTTTGTCAGCTTTTTTCTTAAGGAGTACTTCACTATCTCACACCGAGGCAAAGGTGGCATAGGAGTCAGTCCATTTTCCAAGGTAGGAGGGTCGTATGGGAGTCAAGAAAGTCAAAGATTGGAATAAGGCTGCCATGCTTAAGTATGTGTGGAGACTTTTCACAGATAGATCTTCTATATGGACCATGTAGGTACATACTGTTTTGTTGAGGGGTAGATCTTTTTGGCATATCTGAGTCCCATCAAGCTCTTCCTAGGTTTAGCAGAAATTTCTATTGAGCCGAGAGTGGTGCAGAGGTTTTATAGTTTCTTATGTTGGTGATGAGAGAGATACCTCCATATGGCAAAATTATTGGTTGCCGGATCAAGGGCATTTATGTGATCAATTTTCATTCCAAGATCTCTCTTCCACTGGGCTCTCTTAAGATGCTAAGGTCTTAGAGATTATACATTTTGGGGAGTGGGCTTTTTTTAAAGGGAACAGTGAGCTGCAGCAGGTTTGGGACTCTATTTGCTTTAGACCTCAGGTTTAGCATTTTGATAGTTGGGTTTGGAAAGGTCACTCATTAGGAGTCTTTTCTACTGATTATACATGGAACCTTCTCTGAGCTCGACGACCAATGGATCCGATTCACCATCTATTGTGGTTTCTAGAGCATATTCTGTAACACTCTTTTATCCTTTGGTTAGCATCACAGGGGCACCTTTAGACTATGGATATACTCCATTTTTTAGGTGTTCTGTATTCTTCGACTTGTGTACTATACGAATCTTCTCCAGAGACATATGATAATTTATTTTTTAGTGCAAGTTCTCTTCCTTAGTTTGGGGTTCACTCTCGACGAAGACCCACACTGCTTGGTCTTTGACTTTTTGGTTTCCCCTTCTCCAGTGGGCTTCCACCCATCTTTACCGACGGAAGGATTTTCGACATATGGTATCACGGTTTGTTCTCTCTGCCACTGTTTACTTTCTCTAGTATGAAAGGAATAACCACATCTTCAGTAGGCGATATCGATCACCCCAGGACATTATTGAGGACATCATCGAGCTCATCCGTTCTTAACTTCTCGACTTCATGTCTCACTTTTAGATACCTGATCATTAGCAACATATCTAGAGATTTCCCACTTAGTTTTATTTTTTGTATTTGAGTGCTACCTGTGGCTTATTTGTTTTCTTTATATATAGTTTTTTTAGTGCCTTTGACCTCTTTCTTCTTTTTCTGTATTGAAGCTTCCCTTTTATTAATCTATTTGTTATTCTCTTAAGAAAGTGTAAGGTTTAGAATTTAGGGTTTAGGGATTCACAACTCAATTTGTTCTTTATGGCCTGGAAAAGGAAGTCATTAACTCAGGCAACCACGAACTGCCAGTAGACTACTGTTTCTGATCGGTACGTCTGCTACTACTGCCACTACCATTGCCGCTATAGTAATCGATGAGACCTTTGATAATCTGATCACTATATAGAGCATGCCACAAGACTCAGATTTTACCGATCTACATAACACCATTACGAGTTTTGTCAAAAATTCAAACAACAAACCACAATCGGTGACTGAAATTTTAGCCACTGTCACACACAATATAGCCACCATCGTAAAACCCAACCATGCCACTGTCGTCTCCCTCTCGCCGAGGCCAATGCACGTATCACAGAAAGCCTCCTCAAGCATCATCGACTGCTGCTATTGATGGAGATGTACTTGGAGTTGTCGGAGAAAAGGACGGTGTCGTGGGTATGAAATGATTGCCCTCTCCTACGTCGTCGACGATCAAAGGGAAGGGGAAAGATTTGTGGGTCTCCGACCATCCCAGTCAAGCCATCGACGATGGTGGAAGCATCAAAGCAGGTGCGGGAGTCACCAATCTCAAGCGTCCATCACCGCCGACTGTAACTAAGGGGACACCCTCATCGTCGCCAGCTGACCCATCGAAGGAGAAGACCCATGATTCATCATTAGTGCAGGTTCATCATCTATAACTACCAAATGGACTACTACCTTCATCGTCAGCTAGAGCCTCCATATGCCACCATCTGTTCCTCTCCCACAGCCACCACCGAAGATGCAACATGGAAAAAATGCCTCTTCTACCTTTGGAGGAGCTAGTTACAATACTGCCCCTCTTGTTAATTCATTAGTTTTTTCAATGCATGTGAACAAGGAATTAAGTAAAGTTAGGTAGAAAAATCTACCAAAAAGCCTTTAGATTTTTCATGGGAAGAGAAAGTATGAATTACCAATTCCAATACTAGGTTTAGATTTTTGGATATACCTCATGACAGCTCAATTGGTCCTGTGGTAATTCTGGATGAGCATATAGTTGGTAGTCTTCACCAATGGACCCAATGCTTAGTCAATTTTTTCCCTAGGCAAGATATGCCTTTCCTTGCTATGCAATATATTACAATGAGGGCATGGAAGACTCTTAGACTCGAGGATGTTTTTTCCATGGGTACTAGTTTTTTCATGTCTCGTTTCTAGTCGGAGGAGACTTTACAGTTGATTCTTGAGCAAGGTCCATGGATTTTTGATGGAAAATTCATGATTTACAATAATGGCACCCTCTTTTTTTGACGAATCACGGGTGTTTAGAGTGCTAGTGTGGGTAAAATTACATTGTATACCGCTTCCTTTATGGAATAAGCGATGTCTAGGTCTATTGGCTAGTAGGATTGGGAGACCTTTTAGTTATGATCGACATACTTCTGATAGGACTAGACTCTCATTTGCCAAATTTTGTGTAGAGTTATCTGCCACAGTGAAGCCAGTTTATGAGATTGTGATTGCTAGTGGTATGAGTGATAAGCTAATCCATGTTCGAATGGAATATGAATGGACACCTAAATGACATTCCAAATGTGGTGTTTTTCGTCATTCTTATGCCCTTCTAACTACTATAGAACCTCATGTTGTTTCTCCCACTCGAAAGGTGGCACTAGAAAAGAGTCATAGAGATATAGACGCAGTATTGAGTTCTCCTTCTCCTGTAGCATCCCTTTTGGTCAGGGAAGCAATCCAGGTTCCAACCTCTGATGATTTGGGGTCCTTAGATGCTCATGATATTGCTACTATGGAGCCCCTCAGTCCACGCTGGCTACCTAGTCCCTCAGAGCCAGGTTAGGTTGTTCCTACTGAGACATGGGCTAGTCCGATTCGGACACCTATTCGAACTGTTTTATAGAGACAAGGACCACTCCTAGTCATATGCTTTATCTTTTGAGTTCAACAACCTCTATTGCTAGTAGTAGTCATGAATCCAGATTTGGTGGCACTTTTGGAGATTTTTCACTTGATGACTCGTCAGGTCCTACGCTATTTCTGAGGTTGACAGGGGATAGAGGGGGAGAGGGGATTATCCCCTCTAGTTGATCTTCGCAGTATTACTTTATATATTCCATTTCCTATGATAGGAAGTTAGAATATGATGGGCCTTAATGGCCCCAATACTCAGCGAGTGGTTAGGGATTGGATTCGATGTCATGATCTTAGATTGGTTGGTCTCTTAGAGATAAAGGTAGTTTCTCACAACTTGGAGGGTGTAGTTTCTGCTACTTGTCGAGGATGGGATTATCTAAGTAATATGACGGATTAGTTAGCTTGTAGCATTCTATTATGTTGGGATCTGAGTATGTTTGAGATACGGAGTCTGGTGTCTACAATTCAAGATATTAGTTGTGAGGTGACTCGACAGAGAAAGGGTAATGTTTTTTCCTGACAGTAATTTATGACTCCACTGACCTGAGTACTAGGAGAGAGCGTTGGGGTTTTCTTCGAGGACAGGCTAAGTGGTTTATTTCTATGCCTAGGTTGATGTTAGGAGATTTTAATGTCATTTTGAGTCATTCAGACAGAGTCGGCGAAGATATTAGATGGTATAGCCATATGGATGAGTTTAGGTAGTGTTTACATGATGTCGAGCTATTATAACTGCTTATAGGGGTTTACGGTATAGTTGGCATAATGGTAGGGAGGGACAGGGTTCTATTCTCCGGTGTTTGGGTTGGAGTTTCGACAACTCAGCGTGGTTCACATCCTAGCCTAGTACCTTTAGAGAGGTCTTACTCAGAGACATATCTGACAATATTGCTATGGTGGTTCCGTTTGTCGCCCCATGATATCGGCCTCCTACTCCTTTCATGTTTTTGAAATGTGAGGCTGATTATCCCAATTTTTTAGAGCTTATTAGGAGGGTTTGGACTACACCTGTGCGAGGGGACTTGATGTTTTGCTTGACTCACCGGCTAGGTTTGCTCAAGCAGGAGTTGAAATCCTTCAACTTTTGGGACTACAGTTATATTTCCAGTAGAGATAGGGAGGCACGGGCCCAATGGGTTAATGCTCAGGCAGCTTTAGATGCTTCTCTGCACTCACCAGATTTAGGTATTGCGGAGTGCGACTTAGCTCGATAATACTATCGATTGACACAGGATGAGGAGTCATATTATCAGTTAAGATCTAGGGTTCAGTGGCTTGCTCTGGGGGACTAGAGCTTTAGATTTTTTCACAGATCCATGATTCATCGATAGGTTAAAGGTCGAGTACATGGTTTACATGTTGAGATCAACACTTTTATCACTGATTAGGGAGCACTGGGGTAGATGGCAGTGGATTATTTCAAGGTATTCTCTGATTTTCCCCCTCAATTCCTTCAACTGATGCTGCTGCTAGATTCTTCACTCAGCATATCCCAAAGGATACGGTTCAGTCATTAGAGAGCCCAGTTTTAAATGAGGAGATACGTACTGCTTTATTCTCCATTCCAGAGGATAAGGCTCCAGGGCCTAATAGGTACACCTCTTTTTTTATAAGAGGAGTTGGGATATTATTGGAGCAGACTTAAGAGCAGCAGTGCGGAATTTCTTCTCTACCTCTGTTAAGCCTCGATAGGTGAATTCTACTAGGATTACCTTGGTACCCAAGGTGGAGACTCCACAGACACAGAGTGACTTTAGGTCGATCTCTTGCTATAATGTCTTTTATAAGTATATCTGAAAGGTCATTGTAAATCGGTATAAAGTTGTTCTATTAGAGGTGAATGGGAGAGCTCATATGGCTTTTGTCTCAGGGAGGCAAATCGCAGATGCTATTTTTCTTACCCAGGAGTTAATGCACGATTATCACCTTGATCACTTACCACCACGGTGTGCTGTGAAGGTTGATATTTGTAAGGCTTTCAAAAATATTAGTTGGGAGTTTATATTACTAGGATTGAGAACCATTAGAGTTCCTGACTACATGATCAGTTGGATTGAGGTATGTCTCAGATCTTGTTGGCCCTTGAAATTTCTTTTATTAATTTTATTGAGTTAGGCATGACCTAAATGAATTTTAAGGTTTTAATAGAATAATTTTGCCATTAATTATTATGTAAATGTTAGTAGGATTTTATTACATTGGTTAGTTAAGTTAAATGGTAAGAGTGTATATGTATAAGGGTAATTTTGGCATTCACTAAAGCATTTTAAGACATAAGGCATGAGGAAAGGGGCAAAGAGGACATTTTATGCTCATTAAGGGTAGGATTGGAAGGCGAAAATGTAGTCTTGCTTTTTAAGAAGAGAAGAATGTGAATTGAAGGGAGAAGAACGAAAATAAGAGAGAAAGAGAAGAGAGTTTCGGTGGTTTGAGAGGAAAGAAGAGAAAATTAACTACGTTTCAATTTTTTCTTAGCCTTGAAAAGAGATTTTGAGGTGGCTGAAAAAGAGAAAAAGGAAGAGGAAAATAAGAGCTTTCATTAGAGCCAAATATCTCTTTATTTGGTGAAGAATGAAGGTAAGCCCATTTTCAATTTTTTGGATTTTTGAAAAGGTTTTAGTTGAAGAAGCTTAAGAATTGCATGGGTTTAAGCTTTCTATGATCAATTTTATGCATATGTTTATTTGGGTCCTCAAAGTAGAGTTTCTATTGAATTGGAAATTTTGTCAATGAAAAGGGACTCAAGAGAGGCAAGAGGAGCAAAAAGGAGAGGCATTTTTTTAGCAAGTCTTTAAGCAAGAAATTCAAGGTGGGTTACATGTTTATAATAGATTTAATGAGCCATTAAAGTTTTCTTTTAAATCAAGAGAATAAAATGCTTTCAATTGCTTCATAAATATTGCATTTATTGCGTTTGAATGATTTGAGAAATTGTCATATGTTTGGTATGTGAATTTGGTTGATGAATTGTGAAATGGACATGGAAATGGTTTTCGTATCTTTCTAACTTTCCATTGATATAAACTATGTAATTTTTGGATATGGGAGTTGAGAGATATGATCCTTATAAGTTGGTGATGCTACATAGGATATATATACAGGACAATTATAGTAATTGATGAGAGTTAGTTGTAGTGATGAATCAAATGAATAGAGATTAGAGAGTTTAATGAAACAAAGTTCGTAGTTGAATTGTTATGAAGTGATATTGCACTAAAAGAGTTGAATTTGGAAAGAGTATGAGTGAAAGCAATGTTAGAATGGATGTAGGAATTATTGGGAATGGTTTGGAAGGGATTATGTTTCACCTATATCCGTTAGACAAACTGTAGGTCCATAAAATGACCTTCTTGGGTCTGAAAATGTCCCTAGCCCAGTCTATGTCTGTTAAACAGACCTTCACAGGTCTGGGAGACACTGTGTTAAGTCAAAATGACTTCACATATATGATTTTGATGAAGAACAAATAATCAGTAGAAAAACAGATGGAGAGATATGAAAAACAGACGAACTCAAAAAAATAGACGGAGAGATCTAAAAAGCAGACGAAGTAAAAAAAAACAGACGGAGAGATCTAAAAAGCAGACAAAGACAGAAAAACAGACGGAGAGATATGAAAAGCAGACGAAGTCAGAAAAACAGACGGAGAGATCTGAAAAGCAGACGAAGTCAGAAAAACAGACGAAGAGATCTGAAAAGCAGACGAAGTAGAAAAGCAGACGGAGAATGAAAAGCAGACGGACAAATAAAAAGCAGAAGGACAAGAGAAAAGCAGACGGACAAATGAAAAGCAGACGAAGTAGAAAAGCAGACGGAGAATAAAAAGCAGACGGACAAGAGAAAAGCAGACGGACAAATGAAAAGCAGACGAAGTAGAAAAGCAGACGGAGAATAAAAAGCAGACGGACAAATAAAAAACAGACGGACAAGAGAAAAGCAGACGGACAAATGAAAAGCAGACGGACAAATGAAAAGCAGACGAAGAATGAAAAACAGACGGACAAAAGAAAAGCAGACAAAGAATGAAAAGTAGACGGAAGCCAAAAGCAGACGGAAGCAAATCAAGATTCAGTTCGAGTTAGTTACAGAACTCAACTGAATA
>JANVCQ010000098.1:24938-37845 GCA_025531925.1 Erythroxylum plowmanianum | reverse complement strand
CATAATATATTATTAACAAGTCATAATGTTAATACATGAATCACAACTATCCATTGGCCTAGGGCACACTACTAACAGGAGGATGTTTGGCAAGTAGCAGAAATGTCGTCATTGGAAGCAAAGGTTTTGCATAGGTTTTAAAACAAGCATGAACAGGAGCAGTGGACAGAAAATTTATTTGTCACATCACAAACAACAACATGGTCGAGAGAAACAGAACAGTACCGAGAAGGGAGACATAGTAAAGAGCAGAAAGGGGTCTTCGATGGGGGCCATTTTTGTAGGGCTAAAGTTTTTTCTGGGAGAGACCCATGGAAGGGTAGACATCATGATGTCAATTTGGAGGTGACATCGATGTCGATATTGATGACCTGAGTTAAGTCTATTTCTTTGTTTTTGTTGTTTTTTTTCTCTCATTAGGAATTGCTTATGTTATCTTGTGTTAATTGATTTGGATTTTTTGTATAGGTAATCATATTTTTGTTATTGTTCAGTTATTTGTGTATGAACCCATTGGGTATTGTGAAAAGATGATTTTAATGCATTCATTGAATCGTTTAATTGCAAACTCATTACTAGAATTTTGATATAATGCATAATTGTTATGATGAAATTCATGTGTAGCGACTAATGATTCGTAATCATTAGGGATAACATGATCTAGGTTAATTGACACATCGTATGTGGTTGTTGTCTTGATTAATCAGTTTTCCTAATTCATAATGCTACTGTCTAATTAAATCTAGAGATCATATCATAGATTATTCAATAGTTAGGTTTAATTAACAATCGTATCTTGATTAAACAAAACCTAAGGGAAAACTCGAGTTAATTATTAACTCACGATTAATAGTTGCTAGGAGAAGTTTAAGAACAAAAAATCAAAGAAATATACTTAATTAAGGTGTAAATCGATTTTGAATTAAAGAACCGAGTCCCTACCGAATCTCCCATTTTATCATTTTCGCATGTTTTCTTTAATTTGTTTTTATTAGTCTATTTTTATTTTATTGTTAATCCAAACCTGTAAACACCGATTAATTTCATTTAAACAACTTTACACACACTCTTTATGGGATCAACCTAGACTCACACTGCTATAGTAGTAGTCTAGTTATTTTATTTTGACTAGCATTACGACACACTGTCATCTTCCAATTTGTACCTAAAATAAAATATAAACCAAAATTAGTATCTTAAGGACATTCTAACATTAATTACTAATCATTACAGAGTAAATGTATAGTCAATTAAGCACTTATCAAGAATATCTTTAAATTATTTTGTTATCAAACTATAACCAGTCAGTTTTAAGGCATAAAATAACACCAAGTTCATTACAAGCCCAAGAAGTAAACTACGTACTATTGCTTTGTATGTTTTGGAGACCAAGTCAACCAATCGATTGTTACAATAGCCTTAGAGACAAGATGATATCCCAATCAAAAATTGCCTAGTTACGTGGCAGTGAAAGTCAATTAGAATTGGAATGTATTGAGGGTCATTTCTTATAGTCCTACCTACTTAGAAAGATTTGCATATATGATTCATTTGAACATTGATTAGTTTGTGACATGACTTAGTCATGCATCGAACTAGCACCTATCCAGTAGGCTTATATGTTTAGCAAATGCTTCAAAGTATTTACTTCTTTTTATCAATGATTTTAAAAATGGAATGCACCAACTGGTTCAGCTGGATTCAAATTGGCCTAATTTCTATTTCAATTTTTACTTTTAATGGGTATAAATGAAAATTAGCTAGTTAAATAATATACTAAGTGGTTTTCTCTGGATCATAACGATCTGTAAATATATGTTCTTCTTCTTCAACAAGAACTAGGTTACTAATAGGCACTGCAACAGACAGTCTTCCTCTTAAAGCTTGAGCAGATTCCTCTGACTGGTCACTTCTAGACCTGCGTCATAACATGAGTGGAGAACTAGTGATCCCTCTATGAGTCCAATAAACAAATATCAATGGAGAATCATAGAATCATAACACCAAACAGGGAAATAAAACACTAGAATAATATATCTAGGTAGTATCTGAGAATTAATCGCAAAGAAATTATATATCCACTGCACTTCAATCATTAGAGCAAATTGGAATCTTCCTAATAAACAAACTCACAGATGGAGACTAAGGATATAATAAGGAGGAATCTTCACAACATGTAAAGACAAATCATGAAAGTAACATGATCAATTGAAATATAAAGATTACGAAGATAGAGAAGGCATAGTGAACAATATAAAGAATCATCTATGGGTTAAGGTTAAACCAATGTTTTAATAGAGAAGGCATAGTGAACAATATAAAGAATCATCTATGGGTTAAGGTTAAACCAATGTTTTAAAAATTTTCAAATAAGGAAAAGAGAGAAAAACATACATATTTACACCCTATTAAAATTTCCAGTAACATCGCCTTATGTGTAGAGAACAAACTAAACAACAAAGGAAGAAGATAAATCCAAAGAAGCAAGAAATGCGATTTCTGCCACTAATGTCTAGTGATGGGCTTCTAGCCACCTTTCAAGATAGAAACATCACACATTGCTTGATAATTTTGTTTTTAATAGTATTCTATTTGGTTTTGAAGATGAGAAAGTCGTAAATCACTAAATTGTAATTACTTTTTATGGACTTTCTAGATTATGTTACATTTTAGATCATATTTGAAATAAATAGTAAAACTTAAAAATAAGAAAAAGATATAATTTTCAATTATTTTAGGACATTAATAATATTATATTATTAGTATTTGTTAATCTAAAAATAATTTTATTTAAACTTTACTGAAGTACGTTTAAAAAAGGACACTAAAAAAAGTTATTAATTAGTAATTTAGTATATAAAAGGAAAATTTTTAGCATAATTTAAGACTGTTTTAAGGAGTGATTTTAAACTTTAAAGAAGTATATTTAAAGGACACTACAAAAAGTTATTAATTAGTAATTTAGCATAGACAAGGAAATTTGTTTAGGATAATTTAAGAGTTTGTTTAGGAATGGTGTTTAAACTTTAAAGAACTATATTTAAAGAAGGAAAGTAAAAAGTTATTAATTAGTAATTTAGTATATGTATGTAATTTTGTTTAGGATAATTTAATAGTATGTTAAAAAGTAATCTTTAAACTTTAAAGAAGGAAATTAAAAAAATTATTAATTAGTATTTTAGTATAGATAGGTGATTTTGTTTAGATAATTTAATAATATGTTAAAAAGTGATGTTTAAACTTTAAAGAAGTATGTTTAAAGAAGAACACTTAAAAGTTAATAATTAGTTATTTAGTATAGAAAAATAATTTTGTGTAGGATAATTTAAGAATGTTTTAAAAAGTGATGTTTAAACCATATAGAATTATATTTAAAGAAGGAGTTATTGATTAGTAATTTAGCATAGATAAGTAATTTTGTTTATGATAATATGAGAGTATATATGTTAAAGAATGATGTTTAAACTTTAACTTAAAGAAGTATGTTTAAAGAAGGACTTAGTAATCTAGTATAGATAAGTAATTTTGTTTTGGGATAATTTATGAGTGTCCTTCTTTAATCATACTTAACTTTTGACTTTTTAGATATATTCAATCTCAAAAAAGATTTCATGTTATATTCTAATTTGAATTGATTTTCTTAAATGCTTTCAATTCTTTTTCAACATCTTTTCTATTTCTGCTAATATACTTTGATTCCTTGTGTACTTGACACAAGTCTCCTTTTATTATTATTTATTTTATTGGTTATGATGATTGAAGTCAAATCTTATATTGTTAAATTGATATAAAAGACGCAATAATCCAAAAGACAAAGTCAAGAGGTATTTTCAATTTCAGACTTTTATCTTTTATCTTTTCGTTTCATCTTTCTTCTTTCACTCATTATTTTGTGACTTATTTTTATTCTAGTTATTGTTGTGACTTATTTTTGTACAAAATTTCAAAAGATATTTTTCTCATTTTTTCAGGTTAAAATTATAATGGAGAATATGGAATAATCAAAAAATGATTTGATGAACATAGCATCCTCTACTCATAGTAAGTTTGATCCAGCATAGAATTATTTTTCTTTTTCTCAGGCATATGATGTGAATATTCAATACAATTTTATGTTTTATGGTAGAATATTTAAAGGGGGAGAAATTTATAAAACGAAAGAATATCTTGTTAATGCTAAGGGTAATTTTGTTTCTTACAAAAATCTACCACTTAATGTACATAAGAGGAATGGAAATTATTTACAGTAATAAGTTAAAAAATAGAAAAGGAAAATAAAGAAACTCGTGATATAACTTTTAAAGATGATGCAAAACCAAAAATATTAGATAAAGGAAAAAAGGAAAACTAATATTGACATAGATTCTTGTTTTCCTCCAAGTACTACTCATAGTTCTCAGCCCAGTGTAAAAAAATGTTTTGGTTGATAAGGATATTATTTTGCGACTAGATGGTTCTATCATTCATGTATTCCTTTATTGGACCAAACAATATTATGCATTTTGTCACAGATAATGCAGGTAATTATGTTAGATACTTATTACAATCAAAGTTTCAGCATATTTATTAGTTTCCATGTGTTGCTCATTGTACAAATCTTATTTTAAAAGATATTAGTAGTATGAACCATATTTCTTTTCTTGCTTCACATGTATGGAAGATTACAATTTTTGTGTATAATAGGATGTTTGTCTTGGTTAAGAAAGCAAAAAGTTCTAACTGTATTTATTACTTTGAAATTTGTTTATGAATATAAACAATTGCATCACAATTTAGTAACAAGTAAACATTTTTCAAGTCATAGGTTATCAAAAAGTGCAAAACGAAAGAAATTTGTGTTATTATTCTAGATAATAAATTTTAGGATGTTTGTTTAATCATAGTGAAGATTGTGGCTCCGCTTATAAAGTTGTTGAGGATTGTTGACTTAGATGAGAAGCTATCTTTAGGGTATATATATGATGGTATGTATAAAGCTAATAAAATAATTATAAATCTTTTTAAAGGGTAGGAGAAATTGTACAAGTCTTATATAGATATTCTTAACCGACGATAAGATAAGCATTTTACTCAAATGATCCACTTAGCAGATTATTTTCTCAATCCTTATTACTTATATAGTAGAGATGCATATACAAATAATATTTTAGGCGATCTGTTTGATATGATTAAATCCAAAATTATTTTCTCTATTGAACAACAATCATAGGCAAAAAAATGAAATTAAATTGTATCGTGAAGATTTATAAAGTTTTAATAGATCATCTAGAAAGAAAGAACTTATAATAAAAAATGCAGCCAAGTTTATACTTTTAGTTCATTGTTTACTTATTAATAGTATAAATTTTTATTTCTTATAAGTATTAATTTAAAATATAGATAAGTAGTGGAGATTATTTAGTAAAAGTGCTCTAACATTAAAAAAAACTCGATATTAAATTAATCAATAAAACAGCTTCTACATCTTGTTGTAACCATATTTGGATCATTTTTTAATATACTCATACAAAAAAACGAAATCGTTTGGAATATTAAAGACTTAATGACCTAGTTGAAAACAAGTAATTTACAATTTTTCCCTTATTTATAATTTTATTTTTTATAATTGATTTTTTAATGTATTTAAAGCACTTATTAAGAAAAGAAAGAATGCTCCAATTGATATTAATTGTATTGACCATACTAATTTTTGAATTTAAATTAATGAAGAAAATGTATTTACAATAATGAATTAAAAACATCTATTGATCTTCAATTCATATCTTCTTTTGATTATCTTTAACTTAAAAGTATAATGTATTACAAATTTACAATTTAGAATAATTTTATATATTATTAATTTTAAATTTATTTGAACTTTTGACAATGAAGTGACACAATCTCTTTTAAAAATACAATTTTGATCATTATTATTATTTTAAATCTTATATTAGATTCATATTTAATTTGAATTATTAAATTTAATTTATTATTAGTTTATTATATAATAATGGACATTAATATATGATTTTTATTTTAACAAAATATCTTATTTTTACTTATAATTTTTATTTATATTTATTATATATTAATTTTATAACAGTTTTATACTAATTAAATGTTTAAACTTTGAAACTTTCTTTTGACCAATCTGATGTCTTAAAACATTGCTTTTTATAGATTATTTACTGCTGTAGAATTTATTGCATGCTAAAGTAAATCAAATTTAATCCTTGCCGCTGTAGCCAATCAAATTACCAATGACATGAATTGGGGACTTCGATTCAAATATACCAATTTTATTAACATGAACGATAAAAAGACTGCAGAGTATGTACAGAACTGTTACGCAAGACAGCTTTACACATGAAATAACCTAGACTGGTAAGATCTCATGCACCCACATCCACAGCACTTGAGACATCCAAGCGGTCGATGAACGTCAACTCTACATTTTTTTTAACCAGATACGGTGGAGAAGAAACGTAAAATGAAAACAAAATTCTGTCTCAACGTGTAGAGGTATTATTTGCACAACCAGCAAACCTTTCCTTTCCTGTTAAATGTACTTCCAAGGATAATGCTACAACTGTCCTGTCCATAATCACCCTCATAACTCATAAGCTAAGACTAGATTGATCACAGCTGTAAATTGCAGTCAATGTGCTGTGGATCAAAAATTGTGTAAGCTATCAGATAGATATAATAGGAAATTGAAAGTCTTAATATGTCTGCATAAAGGATGACAAATAAAGCGTTGTTGGGCATCCTACCAGGGTTACACTGTTTCGGTACATGGGTTGCAACAAACTCGACAGAAGATTCTCAAACTATTATCAACATGTCTATGAGACAATGGCCAAATACTAATCCACTATAACTGGATAACCATAACAGGTAAAAAGATAAAACGGAATTTCGGGGGGATCTTGAAAGATGCAGACAATCGAAAATTTTGAAAAAGAAATGAAAGCAAAAATCAACGATACTAACCTGTTCCATCAAAATCAACTCTCTCTCCAGTAGAGAAAACGTTGTAAAAAAGGGTAGCAAGAAAATATAAGAGTGATGTGAGCAACAGAAATCCTTGGAAAGAACCAACCAATTCAACAAAGAAACCAGCTCCAACTGTTCCCACAATTGCTGCTAAGGTTCCACCAGTGTTTGATAGTCCTATACCAAAAACCAAAAACATTGCTCAGATTTTGAAAGCTAGAGTTTATTGTTGTCAGCTTGTGGTCTGCTACCATTTCTTTGGTCCAATGGTAGAAGTCCAAAGTTGAATTACGAATAATTTTTGCAGGAGAAATCATAACATGATACATGTAGGCAGGCTATATCGAACTCAAGTAGTAGACAGGGTACAGTACCATGTAGAACACCGGAATAGTGAGGAGCTATCTCCTGGAAGTAGAAACAAATGCAAGTCAAGAACAAATGACAATTTTCTCTCATAATTTAACATAGCATCTTTTAGCAGACCAACCTGAAGATTCACAAGAAACCCCGAGTGACTGAAAGCTTTCAACCCAACTGCTAGAGTAAGCCAAGCAGAAGCAATTGATGGAATTTTTGCGGTCGTCAAACCAATAAGAGCAACACTTGGACCAAGAAAACCAATTGACTGCAGAGAAGTACAAATTTAATGCTTAATATAAGAGCAAGAAATTGACGTTACAGACACAAGTATAGAAACAGTAAACAACCTTATAATGAACATTAATTTCCATTAAGTCATTCATGATACAGGAAGGTTGGGTGAGCAAAGGTGCAGGCCCATTCCAGCAATAGAGCCGTAACTTATCGTGATGAGGGCATCCAATTAGAGAACATAGTCCATACGGTTGTTTTAGGAAGAAAGGTATTTAGAGAATAAAGGGCGGTCATGGAAGTAAAATGGTTAGTTAACAGTAACGTTTCCAAAACCCGTATATGAATGTTTGGCATAACCCTAATGCAAATCCCAAAGAATAAAATGATTATTAAAATTTTCCATGCTCGCAGGGAAGAGAGAATGGGTTATGCATTAACAAAATCAGTTTATATTTATAAGCCATATAGTATTAATACAGATGCCATGGTGTATGACTGGTAGAATGCACCTGCATGATCTTGCGAGTCAAAGTCACACTAGTGCCATTTCTTATCAACATGTCTGACAGCATGCCACCAAAATATCCCATGAATGCCATCACACTCCATGGAACAGCACTAAACCATGCTGCTCGTCTGAGGTCAACATGATATATCTGCATTCAAATGTCATCTGTATTAAATTTAAAAATATACAAGATTTCATTACATCCTAGCCAATTAGAATGACAACATATTACATAAGTAAGCATTAGGCCATACCGAGTTGAAGTAAATGGGCATCCACGAAAGAATCACAAAAAAACCCTGCAAAATATTTCAAGGTAGGAAAAGTGACCCAAAAAAAAGGTGATGTTTAAGAAGATAGGAGCTATAAATGAAACTTGGAAAGATATGCTACAATGACCATATAATAAGACACCATTACTTTGAGTAGCATAGAAAGAACATTTCAGTGGGCTCATTGCATAATTATCTAAAACAACAGAAAGTGATATATTGCAGTACCCAGCTATGCATGGCATTTGCAACAATTAGGGACCATGTTGGCATCTTAGATAGCAAGCGCCTGAAGGGAGGGATCATTTTTGTTGTCTTAGGTTTATTCTGAACTGAAAAGGATTTCTTCCTCTCGCTTAATATGTACTCCAGTTCATATTTTGATATCTGAGAACTTCGACCAGGGGTACTTGATATTGCAGACAACCAAACCAAAACCCACAGAAATCCTGACAATCCAAAAATTACAAATGGCCCAAATATACCACCTTGGGACATGAGGATTGGCGACAGTATGAGCCCTATTGCACTTCCAAGCTGAAATCCTGCCATTGCAATCCCAACAGCTCTGGCTCGTTCTGTTTTTGGGAACCACCTGATTAATAAAATCAACACAGTTTCTTCATCATTTGGACTTGTCCAATTCATAAGTACAAAAGACAAAAGTTTCGAATGCAGTCTATAATTCATGACAATGCAGTGATCAAAATAAACCATGAATGAAGTAGAACATCAATACCTAGCCACCATGTTGTTCATGCTAGGTAGGGCCACTCCTTCTGCAATGCCTAGCATAGCGCGCATAACAAGTAGAGCCCATAAAGAAGTTTCGGCTGCAAAAGGAGTAAGAAAGGTAGCCAATGACCACAAGGCCACTCCCCATCCCATCACCACCTTACCACCAAAATAATCTACTAAAGTTCCGCCTGCTATTGGTGAAACTAGGTATCCCCAGAGGAAAGACGACTGCAACAACGATCTATCAAAGGTTTAGAAAAAACAAATATAACTGAGAATGACACCAGAACAGACAACTGTCAGCGATATCATCTACCTACAGTATGTTATCTCCCATACATTCTCTAACTCAACATGTTATATTTTATTCCTGCAAGTAATGGATCAATTGGATAGCTCAGGACAAAAAGAAACCAATAGAGGAAATTGGATTCATTTACTTAACTACTACCAATTGCTCTAAATATAGAAAGAATATATCTTAGAGAAGTAAACTTCAAAACGATTCTAATTCACCATAATAGTTTTAAAAAAGCGACCTGAACGATGCCAGAAAACGATGGGCTCCAACCATGAGCAAGAGACAATGGTACAATGGCCACCGACATGACCACACGATCCGCGTTACATAGCGCCAACGCCAGACCAAGCATGGCCGCCACTTTCACTCTCTCAGACGTTATAAACTCCATAAAACTCGGGGCCTCCGGTTCCCCCAATGACCCAAGCCTAGCGTCGTCCGACGATACAGAACGCAACGGCGGCAACGAGTCTCTCCGAAGCACTGGTCGCAGAGAAATCGGCGATAAGGAGATGATTCCGGAACGCTTCTGATCGGTGAAATGGGGAGAGAAACGTTTCCGGAAGATGAATTCTTGGTTTGGGAAGGGTGTAAAAAACTGAGGAGCTCCATTTGGAGACGAGAGTGAGAGTGAGAGTGAAGAAGACTCCATTATTGAGGGACAGACCAGTGCTCAAGACACTAGGGTCAACTTTGCCGCCGAATAGTATTTATAAATATAATATGGAGAGAGAGAGGGACAGAGAAATGGTCATTAGCGGTTTCTTAGATATAGGAGGCTAGATTGGGGAATTTGGGACTGATTCTCATTTTCTCGGTCTTATCTCGAATAGAAATATGATTCCGTTTAAATTTGCATGTATAATATCATCTATTTGGATTTGAGTAAATAACTTCCTATCATATTCTATTAAATTTCATTTCATATTTTTTGTGTGGACAAAATTAATTGGCACAAGGTTGAAACACCTTAACGAGAATAAAGAATCTCATTCCGGGACATCCTATTTCACAAGGTTGAAACACCTTAACGAGAATAAAGAATCTCATTCCGGGACATCCTATTTCTGTTAGAAGACTCACCTTTTATGAATGTCTTTCCCCGATCGAGACGATTCAAAAGAGACTTGCTTCATTATCTAATAGAGTTGTCTCTTATGGTAGTAATATTCAATTTGTAGCGGCTCCTTATCTTAGGATACATCCTAAGATGCCCAAAGGACATTCCAGTATATAATCTATGATAATGGCGTGCTATGTTTAATTATAACATTCACTTAACATATTATCATCTATCTTTATTCTCTTATAAAATATCATAAAGAAGGTCACAATATTTTAAAACCAAATTTTTCTCGTTTCATTTTATAAAAACCGAATATCTACAATGTATCTTTCAACATCCATACCAATACAACATCATTGCCTAATACAAAAATGTGCTACATGAAAGAGAAAAATACACAAAATGTATCTAATTTGTCCATATCCAGCTGATCGACCTTTGAGCCATTCTTTCTTGTCCCCAAAAGCAAAAATCTACACTGCTTGTAGCATCCCTCAGGAGCTAATATCGTCTTTTGGTCTTGAAAAACTAACGTTGCAATTTTGCTAAGTTTTGCAAACTCTATGAGATAACCATCATCGATGGTTTACTCAATTCATGCAACACATCATACATATAACATATATTTCACAACTTTACGTGACTCATCACATATCACATTCTCACTCAAGAGTAGACAATTTAACATTTCAATCAATCCAACTTGCTTAGTAAAATGCATATGAAATGCTCATGTGACTCTTTTCTAATTATTGCGTTGTTGTGATGCCTAAACTATCCTGTATTCATTGTGGATGCCGAGTTTATTTATACTATCCCTTATTCGTTAAAAATACAGGGCTCATTTTACATAGTGAGCCTTTAGTTCTTAATCACATTTGGAGCTTTAAGCTCATTTTTGGCGGCTACTCAAGTCACAACTCTCATTATCTGATCATACATTTATGTGTGGAATGCATCTTTTATAATAAATCATGTCATGAAACATTTAGTTCGTCACATTCACATACAAGTAGTAATTCAATATCTCATTCACATATCATAATCATCGGACATTCATTGTCTGGAATCAACATAACCAATTCATTCAATAATTCAAACAAAATAAAAAACAAACAATCAATCGAGAGAAACCTTCTAGGTTACTCACAATTTGCTCCAGAAGCTATTGCCTCGAAATCCTGGCAACGTATGGATGATGGTGCTCTATGTATTCCTCTATATCATGCAAAACATACACATATCACATTTTTGCACAATTGTATAAGTGTCTATTGATGCACACATATATATATTAAATATGTACAATGCATGTTCAATGACATTCTCGAGTATATATCCTTAATACATGTCTCATAACTAATTATCAAGATCTTTGAATCATTCCTTAACACCTAGTACACTCTTCTTATGTTAATAACTCAATCCTATTTTAATTAGGCTTATTTAATTGTAAAATCAAAATGACTTTACGATTAATAATTTTGATGAAGACCAAATAATAATGCAGGAAGAAAAATGAGACGATAGAAATGAGACGGAAGAAAATGAGACGGAAGCAAAAAGCAAAATGAGACGGAAGAAAATGAGATGGAAGCAGAAAGCAAAATGAGACGGAAGCAAAATGAGACGGAAGAAGAAAGCAAAATGAGACGGAAGAAAATGAGACGGAAGCAGAAAGCAAAATGAGACGATAGAAATGAGACGAAGCAAAGCTAAAAATGAGACAAAAAAAAATGGGACGAAAGAATCGAAGACGAAGATCCGATACCACGTCAGATGATAAATCAGTTTGAGTAAGTTACAGAACTCAACTGAATAACTGTTTCTTCAAAGATAAAGAAACAAAAAGAAAGAAGCAGTTATCAAGAAGCAGTTGAAGATGAAGGCTATAAATATGAGTCGGAGTCGAAGACTGAAAAAGTTAGTGATTTTCAAAAAGCTTAGAGATTCAAAAGCTAGAAATTTTATTCATTGTGTTAAACTTAGAGCTACTATTATCTGTAACAAAGCTCGAAATATCTTTCAGTAGAAGGAAGAAAACTTGATAGCCTCAAGAGGCTAAGTCAGAAAAGAATACTTGTTGTAAGAGATCTGAAGAGGCTCGAAGAAAAGAATACTTGTATTTTTTATAAGTATAGTGAAATCTCAAAAAAGATACTAAGGACTGGACGTAGCCCACAGTTTAGGATGAACCAGTATAAAACTACTGTGTCAATTCTTACTCAAAACTCTCAACTTTTAATTTCTATTGTTGATACAAATACTTAGAAGCAGATTGCAATACTTCATAATACTGTTTTTAAATCGTTTGAGAAAGCAAGTTTTCTTTTAAAAAGAAGTTTTGGTTAAAAGGGGATTGTATTAAAAAATGGATACACAATTCAACCCCCCCTTCTTGTGCGTTTTGTATATCAAATATTAAGTCTATACTAACGTGTGATTCACTT
>JANVCQ010000097.1:0-12079 GCA_025531925.1 Erythroxylum plowmanianum | reverse complement strand
TACCTTTTTCATGATGAGGTAATGAATTTATATAGCTAATACTTACAGGAATTAGGTCAATCATCAAGGGATGGGCCAATCGGCCCATACGTCGTTCCGAGTCTGGGCTTGGGCCTAGCACGATCTACCCAACCACATACTTATGTATCCATAATCGTTACGAAAATGACCATCGCATGTAAGATAATTTGAGAATATATGAATCATATAAGTAAGGCCTATTATAATGTGGCATCATGAACTTTTAAGCCTTATTAAGATGTAATAGTAAATGGAACACTCTTTTAGATATATAGGAGTAAGATAATCTGGTTGTGTAATAGTGAGACCTAACAAATTAGTAAGACCTAAGCAATTAGCATAGAATTTGTTATTTTGATGAAATAGTGTCATATTGATTGTGAACATGCACTAAAACAGATAAGCTTATTGGCGATGAAATCAAACATTTCTAATTATTAAAAAATTGTCGCAAATATTAATTTGCGACAGAAAAATTGTCACCTTAATGGTTATTGAATCCTGGTAGCAAAACAATATCCGCAATGTTTTTTTTGAAATCATCGTAAAAAGATTTTGGATACACAATCATTTCGTCGATAAAACATATTACTAACAGGAATAAAGAACGTCATTACATAGATTTTATGATGCATATATTTCGTAAATAAAAGTTTTTGCCTACTAAACTATAGTCGTAGGTAATTATTTTTACTGACAATTTTTTTGTAGCATAATAATTTTAGCTACTAATTGTTTGTTGTAAGTAAATGTTTTTAAAGACATTCTTGTAAGCGTAGGTAACAACATTTTGTGACGATTTTGATTTGGTAGCTAATACTTTTTAGTGACAATTATGTTTTTGTAGCAAAATAGTTTTAGCTACTAACTTGTTGTAGGTAAATGTTTTTAGAGACATTTTTGTAAACGCAAGTAATAAAATTTTGTAAGATTTTGTTTTGGTAGCTAATACTTTTTAATGACAAAATTTTTATCACACATTTAAATTTTATTATAATTGTTAAAAAAAATTTAATTTAATTTATTAAAAATTTTAAATTAGTTACATTATATAATTACTATTGGTAACATATTTTAAAATAATAATAAATTGAAATAAAATAAACATTAAAAATGGAATGCATTTTATAAAAAAATAATTACAGGTCATATACAAACTAAGACTGCTCATCGTCGTCACTACTACTGACATAGTTTGAGCCTATTAATTGTTTGACCATCTTTTTAAGCTTGTTCACTTTTTTACAGTACGCTCTAACTTCTCTTCCGTACATTGTAACTTAGTCTTCAGTGCCTAGTTCTTCTCTTGAAGCTTTGTGACATATGTTGGTCATGACGAAGATGCACCAACAGACTTAGGGTCATACCTAAGACCTTTGATACACCCCGATCTTATACCAAGGACATTGTTGCAAATGTCATCAACATTGAGTTGATTCCCCTCAGACAATGATGTCTGCAACAACTTCTACATTTTGTCCTACAATTTAAAGTACAAAATTCAGTTAACTAAAAAATTATTACTTAGTATTACATTGAAAAATAAACTGTAATATTAATTTGTTTGTATTTACATAATTACTTTGTACCTCTTAAGATGTCCAACCTTTACCTTCCTTGTAATGTGTTAGCTTGTGGAGTGTGATACTATCACACTCTTGTCATTAGAGTTGTATTTGACTCTATTATATGAATTTAAAAAATTAGAAGATAATAGAATTTGTTGTATTAAGAAATAGAATAATAAGTTGAAAACGTTACACTTACAATTTCTTGTCGCACGATAACAAATGATTTGGAGTCGGTGTTATGAAGAGTCTTCATTTTTTGTCTGTTCACCTTGGCTTTCTCACACTTTTCTTAAATTAAGAGAAGTAGTCATAAAATGTATAAACAAAATTAATGGAAGGAAATATGAAGAGAAAAAAAAACAAACTAGAACCTTCGTCAAGACCTAATAATTACACATTTCACTCCAATTTCCTGAAGTCACCTGTTCTGGAACTCCTTGCCTCTTCATCAAAAGCGAAAGACTGGTAATATTTATGAAGTCTATATAAATGATCCTTCGCCGTTGGTTTCAACAGTGAACTAACACATCTTGAAACCTCAGGCTTATTGATATCAACGTTATTAAGCTTCATCTATGAAGAACACATATAAGTTAAGTTAATGTTTTTGTTAAGTAAAATTGCAATACATATAATCAAATGAATTGAAATATTATCGAAACTTTGTCCAAAGCATTTTGGAGTAAGTTGTCTTCCTTCAACTGCTTGATATGCTGAAGGCAAGGCAATTCATTCCTCACAATGACACCTAACTCACTAAACAATTTTGTAGATTGGATTTTATCTAGAGGGTTACATTGCATAGGGTCAATGGTCACAAACAACTTGTTGTTCATTGCAACATTCATCCATTGCAACTTAGTTCTTTTTGTGATACCTCTACCTCATTTTCTAATACCAGTATTGGAACCTAAAAACAAAAAAAAATCATAATAAGGAAAACACATTAAACATGTAATGAGTAATTTCAGCATTAATGTAAATATTTTTGGTTAACAATAATAGACCTGAAGATCCCTCATCACTAAAAGACGATGTTGGTAAAGGTTGTTGCTGACTGTCTTCATTCAAGGATGCAATTAATGGTTGTTAAATGATGGGTTCGGATTGAGTTAGTTGTTGTGTGGGAGGAACTTCTTCAGTCATTACCACCCTCTTTCCCTTGTTTCTACCAGGTGCCATTATGTTGAACTTGTGTAAAACGAAATATGAATATAACGCATAATCTTAACTCAAACATCAATATTCCACACGAATATAAGGAGATCAATAATCAAATACTAAAAATTTGGCATAACATTCCACAAAAACATAAATGAAACATTAAAAATATGCATATAGTCATCGTAAATTAACATAAGTAAAACATTAACAACATAAGGTAATTATGAACATAACATTTGAAACAATGCAAACAATTTGTTTACATTAAATCATCATGATCAAGATTTTGAAAATCATCATTCATTAAGTACATTATCATTGGATTCTTCATCACTAATATATTCGAGCAAAGTATTATCATTGTCATTTAAGTCATCCTGAGTATAGTCTTGTTCTGTTTGTAAGATAAGATGGGCTTGGACTTCATCTAGTTGAACTATGTTGGGATCAACATCTCTCTTATGGAATGATGATATATATGTATCTTCTACTGGAATGCCTTCGTTATTGAACTCCAATCCAATATCTTGATAGACTTCATCTGCGTCCTCATCCAATTGACCAATATCCCTTTCATAAAAATCAAAGACAATCTTTTGTTGGAACTTTTGAACAACCTTCCACTTGCTACCCAATACAGTATCGTTGATGCAGAAAAATTGTTTGACTTGACTTGCAAGGACAAAAGGATCATTATCATACCATGTCTTACTAACATTTATGTTAGTAATATGCCCTTTCACTTTTACGTTAGTTAGATCAAACCATTTGCATTTAAGCAGAAAAACCTTCTTATCCTTGATGTAGTGTATCTCTATTATTTCAGAGATAACATCGTAGAAGCTAATGATTGCATCATCATATCATCCTTAACGACAACCCCACTATTTTGACTTCTAACTCGACTATCTCGATCTTGTATGTGAAATCTCACCCCATTAACAATGCAATCTGTGTATTTCTTCCCACAAATATGAGGCCCATATGCCAAACTATATAATGTTGTTGTCGCTTCTTGCACGTTATGGTTATGTAACCGTATCATCTATACAACAAATTGAAAATAAATATGAGGATGTGACATATTCTCATATTTCATAATATGTAATCAATATGAAACTTACTCGATTTCTAAACCATGACAGTCTTTAAAATGGACTCACAAATGTTTTTCTCAAAATGTATGACATCAAGATTGTGCCTCAATAGTAATTCCTTCCACTATGGCAAGTTGAAAATATACTTTTTTGTCCAATTAAGTTTGACATCATTTCTCTTATGCTTTCTATTACTTGGGTGTTTGCTAAGTGTAATGTCACGTAAATGTGATAGGTGGTAAACAATATCATCACCGAACAACTGCATTGAAGCTTCACCCAACTCTACTGTACCGTTAAACTGTTTACTTCTTCGCCATCTATGCCTATGTTCCAAATAACAACGATGACCCGTATAACATATTTTACTTCGTATCTTTTTTAAATATGTTTGATGGTTACACACAAGACAAGCCATATATCCTTTAGTGCTCCACCCAGATAAATTCTCATAAGCCGGGAAATCATTTATAATCCACAAAACAACAATATGCATTCTAATTTGTAATCCAAATTTCCATAGATTGTTTAAGTCATCAATTAATGGTTGCATATATACATTAATGTCCTTACCAAGAGCAGTAGGTCCTAGAATAAGCAAAGACTACAACATTAAAGGCTCCTTCATACACTTCCATGGAGATAAATTTTATAGGACTAAAATCACCAACCATATGCTATATGAATTACTCATATTACCGAAAGGATTAAATCCATCTGAGGCCAATCTAAGTCAAACATTACGACAATCTTGTACAAACCATGGAAACTTTCTATCAAGCTCTTTCCATGCCTTTAAGTCTACTGGATGACGTATAATGTTATCATCAACATGTTTCTTTTTATACCACCTTGTATCTATGACTGTTTTTTGTTGACATAAAAGTCTTTATAATCATGGTTTAATAGGAAAGTATGAAGGATTTTATTTGGTATCTTTTTCCCTCTTCCATCATCCACCTGCCACCTTGATGTACCATAAATAGGACACTCTTGAAGATCTTTACTTTCCTTTCAAAAATGAACACAGTTATACTTACAAGCATGAATTGAAATATATGCCAATCTAAGGTCCCTTAACTGTTTCTTTACATCATAGTAAGATTTCGACAACTTATGTCCAATAGGTAATGTATCATTTAGTAAGTCAATTAACATGTGAAAGCACTTGTTACTCCATTTATTATAAACCTTCAAATGCAACAACTTAGCAACAAATGATAGTTGTGAGAAATTAGAGCACCCCGAATATAATTGTTTTTTAGCAACTTTTAATAACTTCCCAAAATTATCTTCTGTAGTACTACCAATTATGTTAGGCATTCCTATTTCATTTATAGTCTCCATATAACTCTGACAATCGTCTAACATCTCGTCAATCCCATCATCACCATCATCATTCACATCATAATCATCTACATCATTATTGTAACTATCATCATATCTTATACTGCCACTTCTACTACAAATTGCTTCCTTACGTTCACCATGATAAAGCCATGAGTATAGAATTTATCTAAGCCTTGGATTAGTAAGTGATTATGAAGCACAACTTCACTTTGGATGTCGACATTTAAGCAATCGATGCATGGACAATGAGTACTACATTCATCACCCATTTGATCTTTTATAAATTGCATGAAACTCTTAACTCCTTCTACGTATTCAGTTGACCATTTTTGATGACACATCTTACTCTTATCCATATAGCTATACAATAAAAGAAGATAACTGAGTTATTACATCCATTTTTCCTTCAATATTACATTTAAAAAAAACCTATCTAATTAAGGTACATGGTGTTGTTTACTATCCACTTAACAACGTTGTTTCAATTTATACCCACCAATTACTTAAACAATATCTAACAAAATGAAACGATAACCGATATGTAAAACAATTAATTAACAAGCTAATTAGTAAGATGATTACTACTAATTTGCAATAACAATAATGGTTACTACTAATTCGCACTAACAACAGTTGCTTTTGTCGAACGTGTGGTGGGTAGGGAGAATATACCTAAAGATGCCATACAAATTCTATAATTTTGGCTCCAATAAAAAAATGAACACAGAATCTACAAAAAAATACTATACACAATCACCAAATAAGTACAAAATTTATTCTTTATGGTACTATAAAAACATATTTAAAGCACAACAAAGGATGTTGAACAATTTGATAAAGTATTTTAAAAGTGAAGAGATTTCTCACATACCAAACAATCATTTTAACCTATAGATGTATACATTCAAGAAGTATATTTGTGTGGATGTATACATTCAAGAAGTGAGCATTCACTTTAATTATTTATAGTGAATGCTCACTTATTGAATGTATACATTCAAGAAGTCAAGAAGTGAGCATAAATTCCAGTAAACATTTACTTAGGATAAATGGCAAAAAATTTCATCATATACATAACTAAATTTAATGCATTATGAATTTTCAGCATCATATAGAAAAGTTTACAATAAATCAACTATTAATACAAGAAAATGTAGTTATAAGAACGTTATTATAATTATTCCACATATTATAAATCAATCATATTTTAAAATTGTAGAATATTAAATGTTATTGTAACAACTAACATAAAATATGAAACTTAGAAAAATTTAGTACACATTTTAAGAAGTTAATTTGACTCTAAAAATACTATTGATACTAATTATTAATGCTTTATTAACTATATGTTTACAATATGAACAAATCCATATCTATGAGTAATATTCAAATTAATATTTTTTGTTTTAACTCATACTCATATAAAAAGAAATCAATATAATTCTAATGCATTTAAATTTTTAAATTTTATACCGTATCTATATAATACGTATATAAACAATATTGACCAAGTCTAAATGAATTAATTATAATATATCCATGTCTACATGAATGAAAAAATAATCCTTATTATAAAAACAAGCATATATAATAAATTATAGCCAAAGAAATTATTATTTTAATAAATATTTATAAATATTGTATAAAATCTAGCGTCTATTTGTCGTCCCACGAACAGCATCATCCTAGCATCTGTTTAATTTTTCTCATCTGGTACGTTTGGCGACGAATCTACTTTTCGTCTCCAAATGTTAAAGGTTTACTACGAACATAAAATAGCTTAGCAAATTGTACAACATTTTGCTACCAAATTGATAAATCATCGCCAATACTAAACCTTTTACCTTTTTTCCGATGGTCAAAAATATCGTCACCTATCTCTTCAATTTCGCTACCAATTATACACAACGTCACCAAAACCCAAACATTTTCCTTACATTCTTAATTTATCAATTTGGTATTGGCATCTATTTGTCGTCCCACGAATGACGTCATCCTAGCGTCTATTTAATTTTTCTCATCCAGTACATTTAGTGACGAATCTACATTTCGTCGCCAAATGTTAAAGGTTTACTACGAATATAAAATAGCATCGCAAATTGTACAACATTTTGCTACCAAATTGATAAATCATCGCCAATACTAAACCTTTTATCTTTTTTCTGACGGTCAAAACTATCGTCGCTTATCTCTCCAATTTTACGTAACGTCACCAAAACCCAAGCATTTTCCTTACATTCTTAATTTTCTTAATTGATTGACATTTATAAGTTATTCTTATTACCAATAACAAAATGAAAATTTTGTCTTTTACTCTTACATATGGAGTTGTTCTTAATTTGCTTAATTTTTGGGAATTACTAATCTATTTTAATTTGGTAGATAAAATAAAAGTAAAATGGGGAAATTTTAAAATTTTGCATCGTCTTTTTGTTATTAGTTGAATTAATAAGGATTGCAAACCACATTTCATTTAAACCAAATTTATCACTAACATGACAACATATACCCTTTAGCCATTAATATATCATTAACCTTATTATTTGTATAAAAAGATACATTTAATTTAAATACTTGAGGGCTTTTGTGACGAAGTAATTTTAGTCGCAGAAGGCCATTTCTGTGACCAACCACCATAAGTAGTCGCAAATGGTAGATAATTTGCTATCAAATTTCCACATCATCGCCCAAAAATGAAGCAATCTCTTTACTTTCTTAATTTTCTTAATTGATTAATATATATAAGGTACCTAATACATCATACAAAATGTTAAATTAATCTTCTCACTTATATATGCAGTTGTTCTTCATTTGCTTAATTTTTGGGAATGACTAATCTTTAATTTTAATTTGTTAGAAATAGTTTTCTAATTATATTACAATGTCTTGTTTAATTATTATAATTTAGTTTTTCTAAAATTACAATAATTAAAATGTATAATTTTTGTAAATACGTTTTTCAAAATTATAATAATCAAAATGTACAATTTTATATTTTTTGAAATACATTTTTTGAAATTATAATAATCAAAATGTGTAATTTTCTGAAAATTGTAAGTCAATTATAATTTATTTAAACAGTCAATAAATTAATTTGGAAATAGTTTTCAATTGAATAATTTAATTTTTAATTCAAATTATGTTTTATTTGGAATAGGAAAATAAATTTATAAAAAATTATTTATGAACCTGCAGGCTTTAGCGACAAACCATGTATTAGTCGCTACATCTGACGTTTGTCGACCAAATATAATAGATCGTAGCAAATTAATTAATACTACGTCCAAACAACAATAGTAAACAAGAAACAACGTCGTTTACCTAAACAAGAAAAACGACGTTTTTTTGTTAGGTTTTCAGTGACAACCACAATAAAAGGTTACTCTATTGTACTTCAAGCCGTCAAAATTTCTCAAAATCATTTCTTCTGTTTGGGTTCTGTTTTGTGTTCATGACCGTCAAAGAACCATTAGTAACTAAATCGGTATTATTCTTTTGTTTTATTTTCATTAACAAAGTTGTGCTAACTTTAACTTATACCTTTAGGTGTTTATTGTGAGTTCCTAATTATGCATTTGATGTATGGGTTGTGTTTATGGTTGTGTTTCAAATATGAGTTACTGTTTGTCTTTGTTATTTGTATATGAGTTGGCTTTTTCCCAACAACCTTTAGCGCTTCCCTCATCAAAGATTCGTAAATATTTGATGAAAGGTCTTCAAGAGTATTTTACTTTAATTCATTTCCATTAATAGTAAAATAGCCCAATATAGATAATACTATATTTTTATACATCAAGAATATAGTCATGTCTGTTCTACTTTAAATTCTAAATTTTTTTTGGTAAATCAGTAAAATTTTATACAACTAAGAAAATGTTATGTACACAACTAGAGATTTTCTAAACAGAAACCTCTTACCTACCAAAAGGAATAAGGTAGTGCAAATTCATAAGGATCCTAAATCAAATAGTGTAATAAACACTACCAACAACACTTCTCCACAAACTTCCTACCAAGAAGCCTTAGAAAGCTAGCTCTTCTACCTGGTAACACAATTTCACCAACAAACATATCGGCAACACAAAATGTCCAACAATCATAATCCAAACCCAAAATAACCAAAGCTGCAATCAATTAAAAATGAAAATTGTAAGAAAGTTCTTCTATTTTCCTTGTCCACTGTCATGGTTGCTTTCTTCTCGGATACCTTTCTTGATAGAGCATCCGTAAGAAATGTTTCTCCTACTGTTGAAGCTTATGATCACTATCATTGAAGACATTTGATCTATTATAAGGGAAAAACTAAAATCCTAAATGCTACCAATACCATTTCCTGCCAAAACTCCGAGATTTCTTGAAATGAGATAGGAGTGATTGCTGCCTCTAGCCACTCTTTTCCAGAAGAGAGGTTATATCTCCAATTACCATACCTAAGTTAGAAAACTTGCAGAAAAGTTATTAATGAATAATTTCTACCCCTATTTACCTTCCCTCAATGTTTGAGCTGAGATGTTCCATAACTTGGAAGATTACTCTGGAGTATAGGCTCTCCAGATCCACGGCTTCATCCTTGAATGTTCTTGTTTTTCTTTCAGTCCAAATGTTATAATCAATAGTGGAAAGTAGGGTAGTTTGCATGTGATACAAATTACACAATAGATTTCTGAAATTTTAGTAAGGGCAATTTTAATATCATTAGGCACATTGAAGATGTATAAGTGCTAAACTAGACTACTTTCACTTGTCATCGAAATTGGAGTTGAACATATCATCATTTTATTCTAAATCAACGTTTGCAAAATATACCTTTTAACATTATTAATCAAGGAAAGTCAACATGGCGACTAGCTCTGATGGCCCTAATTCATTCCGTTGGGAGGAATGTGGCAAAATTATCCCTACTGAAAAATAAACAATGCAGAAAAATCTCTACTTTATACACTAATCGTCGTTTACCTTCCATGGCTGATGTTCTGCCTCAAGGTGTTTAGTATTATTTGAACACGTCACTTTCCTTATTATGTACATCTCATTTCCTTTTATGAAGCTATTATATATATTCATATTTGATGGTATATACTACATGTTGTGGTAAGCTTCCTTGAATCTTAAAGATGACATGTATGCCCACGGAGGCGGGAGCAATGTCACAACGGTTTAAAGGATTAGGGAAATCAGTTATTTTGAAAATTTTGTCAATTCCACAGATTTTGTCTAGTCATTCATGTATGCATGCCACTCCAATTTCGGTTCGTTTAATAGTGTACTAATTTGACGATATCTAAGTTCTATACTGATTGTGTTTTAGGTAAACCATTTTGTACTGGTAGTTCATCTGAAGAACTTGTCTTCTATACTAAATTTAGCGACTCATTCACTGTATCCTCTACAAGTTTAGCTATAGTGGAAATGTTGTTACAAAAGGTCTGAAAAACCCTACACCTGAGGGAAGAACTATTATTATTTCAATTAGTGTCTTCAAGCGTGGAAGGACCCTTCTCGAGAATCTAGATATCGGGGACTCATTTATTTTTACCGACTCTCATGTCACTTGGAATCCAAAAAAATAATTATATCATTGTCATTTATCAATGTAATCAACTGAACTCAGCTTTAAAGTTGATTTATTGTTGTATCTATAAAAAGGAAATATAAACAATTCAATTGCTCTTTTTATTGATGTCCTATCACTCAAATATAATTCAAAAATTCCCTTCTTAATCACACAATACACTAAGGATTCAATGTTAGAATTTTATAGGTCACATGTATAACTATATGTACGTAGATTTCTATCTCGATTATAGGTCTGATAAAATGTGACCTAACTTGAGTAAATTAATTGGGCCTACAGATATTAATTAACTATTAGTATGGGCCTGATATGTAGAAGCCTATGACGAGTCATTATGGTTAATGGACCCATAATGAACCGTAAGTTCAAATTGACTATAAAAAGGGTTATGGTCCCCAAGCCAGAAACACTTTTGACATTCCTCTGAAATAGGTTTCATCAATTTCTTTGTTTCAAAAGGGGAATTCATTTGATATCTGAATCTTGGCTTGGAAGAATACAAATCCATCAAATTTTGTTGTTTACACTTCCATTGTACAATGGATCAAGGTTAGTGTTTTTATTTGTACATATATCATTGTTTATTCGATCTGCATGTGATTTTGGTTAATTGATTGTTTAAAAATTTGATTAATAATCATAAGGCTAATTTCTAACAAGTGGTATCAGAGCAATTCACGTAGATTATTTCAACATGAGATTCAATTTTGTTTTTATGGTAGTAAAAATGAATTACAGATTTATTATTTAAGATTTCATTTGTTTTGGGTTGTTGTTTATTGTTTTCTTAATTATAATCGACTTAGATATAAATTTTTGGGTAGAAATATCTTGATTTCTTGATTATCTTAGTGTGTAATTAACGAGAAAACAAGTAAACACTACTTTCATCGTTGAATAATTGTTTCATTAAGCTTAGAAACGATTTTTTTGCCTAAAAAATGATGAAATATCACTTAAAACTGTTAAATCTGGTATACAGTTTTTTGCAGACTTGTTTTGTTAATCACTCGGGTCATAAACCGTCTGAGGTCAGGACAAGACCGTTTCTACAGCTTTTGGTCAAGAGTTATCCCTGACCATTTCTGCAATTTTGTTTTGGTCTGCGTGTTTCTACTTCTCTGGCATGTGCGAAGTCAGCATCAACATCAGGGCCGTGTTTTCTCTTATTATTATTATACTTGTCGCGCCAGTCAGTGGTCTCTTTTTTTTTTTTACATTAGATATCCCAGCTTAGCCGGACTAATCCTAATCCCCTAAGACCCCACCCCAAGAGCCCTAGAGGGGGTAAACCTGGAAAC
>JANVCQ010000096.1:75559-85862 GCA_025531925.1 Erythroxylum plowmanianum | reverse complement strand
GTATACATATAAAATATATATATGTATAGATGTATATATGTATATACATATATACATATATATATGTGTGTGTGTGTGTGTGTGTATCCCTTCGTATATTTAAGCTAAATTATTTAGCCATATTCTTAAGACCTTTTTCAATGAAGAAATGAACTAACTAATAATCATACATAATGAAATCTACAACCAAAATATAGATTATCTAGTACCATTAATAGCCTATTATGACTGAACCGTGGTTTTTATGTTTTGAAAGTCAGAGCGCACTCCTGCAGTTAAAGATGATGAATAAAGGGCTGCTTCCCCTAGAAATCTAATAGGAAGTTTTGATGCCTTCCACTGCTTGCCTTCTCTGCGAGCCTTCTGTCATTTCAAGCGAGAAAGAAATTGGATTTTTTTAGGCTGCGATTGGCCGACCGGCGGGAAAGTTATATGAAAATGACGTAGCTAAGGAAGAAGATGTGTATGGTTTCATGTGTGGAAGAAAATTAGATTAATTTAGAAAAAGAAACATTATTATTGTGTGTAGGAGAGTTAGATTTACAATATGGAATTATATAATGAAAAAGGGATCAAGTGTAAGAAAGAAATTGGAAGACAGTAATGACTACAATAGTTGCTCAATAACTATTGTAACCAATTTTTGATATCTTAACATAATTCTAGTTTCTTCTCTTTTCTCTCTCTAGCTCCTTATTTAAAACTCTAATTCTCAATTCAAAACCTTAATTTTGAAATCCTAGAAATTTAAGTACTATCATTTTGGTATTAGACCATTTTTAGTAATGGAAGTTGAAAAAGTTAGGGTTTAGTAATGGTAAAGGGTAATAGGTCCCAAAATGTGAGGCACTTGGAGGAAAGTACGAACAATCAAACGCAATAAATGGAGGCAAGTTATGAAAATGTGATTAATAAGTTTAAGGAGATGATTATATAGCTATACTAGAATGATTATAATGTTAAGAGTTATGGTAAGGATGATAAGAGAGTATTGGAGATGTCAGTACATGATTTTCTTATGGATAAGCAAGAATATATTACCTACTAGATTTAGTAAGCTGGAGTTTTCTATCTTTATCGGTGACGATTTGTGAAATTGAATTTTCAATACAAGCAATATTTTCATTACATATAACTCTTACAATATTCAAGCTAGGAATTACATTTATGAATCTTTTGGACTTTATTGTGGTATTAATTTTATACAAAAAAATTGATTGAAAAAGAACCACTTAGATAAGTTGAGTATATAATATTATTGGAGAAAAGATTTGGTGAATATATGTTTGATAATCCAGTAAGGGAGTCAAAAGAACTTAAGAAAAGGGAGAGTGAAGGAGTGTTTCACCAAATTTGATTTTTTATCTAACACATTGATGATGCCTAAACCATACTTAGTGAGCTTATTTGCTAAAGGATTAAAGCTAAAGAATGAATATCTTATAAAACTTTTCAACTCTATCAACTTTTGACAAGCTTATGATGTAACTAAAAGTAGGAATCAATATTACAACATTTATTGATAATTAAAAAATAAAATTGAGGAGTCAAAAGTTTGGACCGCTAATGATAGCTCTACTATAGAGACTTTATCAGGGCCTCTTACTAACCATTTCCAACATTATCTCTTAAGTCATATGAGGAAACTAAGTGGGACAAAGTTATTAGCAGTAAAGAGCTTGAAGAAAGATCCTTAAAGGGTTTATGTTTTTGGTGTGATAAAATTCTATTCAAAGAGTCAAGTGTAGGAAGACTCAATTCCATATAAGGTAGATAATCATGTGGAAGGTAGAGATAAATAATAGATAGCTAAAGGAAAAGAGAAACAACCTGCCATCTCTCTATAGGAAATGAAATATTTTTTGATTACTTAATTTTAATAAATTATAATTAATCAAAATTTTTAAAGGAAATTTGACGCATATCTTGATTAATGGAATTAGTATTCATAAATTTGCTAATAAATGTATAATTAAGAAAGAAGATGGATTACTAAAGTAGATTAAACGAATAATAATTATGGTAGGTGGAAGTATGAAAATTGCTTGTCATAAAATGTGCAAAAACTTAATTAGATGATGAATGGTAAATAACTCAAATCAAATACGAAAAGTTGTTAGGATATGGAGAGAATTAACATGTTAGACATGTGTTCTAAAACACAGTATCATATTAGTGCTGTGTTGGTCAAGTTTGTGTTTAAAAAATGTTCTGAAAGTAAATCAGTATCAAAGTTAAACTTGTACCTAATGTTGGACTCATCTACAATTTGATGCAGAAAGTTCCAAAATAAAATCGACACTAATTTTGCAAGCTAAACCAACACTGGACTCTTGATTTTAGTAGTTTTGAAATCTAAACTTTTGTTTTGATAAAGATTGAATTATCTTTTGAATTTATTTATTTCCTAATTAGATTATGCCAAGTTGATTACTTTCCTTTAGGAGTTTAGGTCCTAAGGCTTTATATACAAAAGACTTTTTCATTGTTTTAAGAAACAACTTATCATTATTATTGATCAATCAAAACCCTTGGAGATATTTTTCTTCATGCATTTAGAGGAACTCTTGTGTTAGGTTCTCTAAAAACTTATGATCTTATCAAACTAGCTTGTTAATGGTGATCGGATTCTAAAATCTTAATCACGCCCTTCCATGAGTGATGATTTATATAATTTTTTTGTTTTTTATTTATGTCCTTGAATCAAACTTATCTTAATAGAAATCCTTTAGTCCTATTTATATTTATATCAAATCTCACTAGTTATATTGGTGAAGGACATATTAGGATTTAGTATAAGAGCCAATTTCCATATTCAGGTTTGTTCTTGATATTATTTGTTTACATTTTTAATATTTTTGTGTCTTTGTACTATAAATTATTTTTTATTGGTGTTTTTGTCATTTTGAACGTGATTTATCTTATTCTTATTCTTGTTTTCTAATTTTACAAGCTAAGAAAAAGAATAAAAATAAAAATCATTGTGAAGAAAAGTTATTAAAAGGTTTTATCTAAACTATCCATAAGTGGCTAACAATTGCATTATCCATTATAAGTAAGAACTATTCCAATTATAATGACAAGGTATCCTATGTATCATAAACATTTTATTTTTCTAGTTTTTCTTGCTTTTTTGTCGTTAAAAATTTTTCCTTATTGATTTTTTTCCTCTTTTTCTTTATTGGGTTCAATTGGGTTCTATTAAGCTCGATTTTCTATTTTTGACTTTTCATATTTTCTTGGCCTCTTGTTATGTTTTCTTATTTATTTCTATCTAACTTTTCTTCTTTAAGAGTTATTTGATAAAGTTGAAGGTTAAAAATAACTTTCTTGATAGATTAAAGAATATACTAAGAACCTTTAGTTAATAGTTTAGGTTGTGAGTAGAGTGAGTTTTGAGAAAATACATGAGATAGTGCTTTCCCTACAAACATCTTCTTATAGGTTCATTACGACTCAAAACTAAAATAAAAGCTCATCTAAAGACAAAGAAGAAAATGAGGAGGAAAAAGTTAGGATAGACTAGGAGTTTATATTGGACATAATACAAAGTCAACATGAGAAATCATTAAGAAATTTAGAGAAGTTATGGATATGCTAGATAAACATGAAGTTGTCATAGCTAGTATAAAAGATATCTCACCTATACTTGTAAAGATGAAGGATTTTAAGGCATGTGTTAAGGTTAATAATAACATTTCTAACTATTTAAGAGAACTAAGCCTAAAGGGTGATAAAGGATAAAGAGGTAAAAGAGGAGGTAGAATGAAGAGACAAAGACGGAGCATATTTGGTTTAAGCTATCATAAAGGGGTATAAAAAAATGGTGGATAATAATACAAGTAGTATTAAGATGACAATACCGTCTTTTATAGGAAGGATAGACATAAATGCCTATTTAGAATAGGAAAAGCAAGTAAAGATGATTTCTTACTGTTATAACTTTTTAAAGGAAAAAAGGTTAAATTTGTAGCTACGAAATTTAGTAATTTTTTGTGAATTAGTGAGATCAATAAATCCTCATTAGGAAAAGGAACCAAGAACCACCTATTAGAACTTGAGAGGAGATAAAACTGGTGATGAAAAGTATCTTGAGCTAAGTTCCTACTATAAAGATCTTCACCAAAGGCTAGAACATTGACTTAGGATTCCAAAAGTATGGAGAAACACCACAAGGAGATAGAGGTTTCCATAGTTAGGGTAAATGTTGAGGAAGATCAAGAAAGTAATAATGATGTTTTATTCATGGAATAAACTCAGAGATTGTCAATATTGTTGAACTACACCATTATGTGAAGTTAGAGTGAGTGGATCACATTGACATAAAAGTATATAGACAGCTCAAAAGAAAGTTAATAATCATTTTATTGTTTCTAGTGTTAGTTCTTTGTCATGGAGCAAGCCAAAGAAAGACAAAATTTCAAAGTCAAAATATGAATTAACTAAATTAAAAATGCATATGCCAAGTGGAAAGAAAGCTAAAGTCATTTTTTCTTCAATAACTAGAAATCAAGATGTTAAGTTCTTTAAGTACTTGGAGAGAGGACATATAGCTTCATAATTTATCAATGAGTGAGTGATGATATTGAGAGATGATAGAGAGAATATTTTTTAGAATGAAGTGGAGATGGATAAAGATAAGCATAGTTTGAAGGATATTAGTGATGGTTAATATTTTGAGAGATTCAAAGAAGGAAGGATGTTAGTCACTAATAGAGTATTAAATATGTATACAAGAGAGGATGGTGTGAGCAAACAAGGAGACAATATTTTTCATACAATGTGTTCCATCAAGGATCAAGTTTGTAGTATGATCATAAATATAAAGAGTTATACGAATGTTGTTAGCGTATAGTTAATAAAGAAATTATGACTAATTATAAAATACCTAAATAGTATCGTATATGATGGTTGAATAAGAGTAGGAAGGTTAATGTAGAAAAATAAGTGTTGGTTTCTTTCTTAATCAGGGGTGTGTGGATGAAATATAATATGATATGGTGCCTATGCAAACTAGTCACATTCTTTTAGAGTTTCTTCAACAATTTGATACGAGAGCCACACACGATGGGTACAAGAATAGATATTCTTACTCCATTATAACTAAAGCAAGTGCATAAAGGCCACCACGTGATTTATGAGAGTTACTAAGAGAGATAAAAAGGGAAAAAAATGAAAACACATTGGAATAATTCAAACACTTTGGTAAGGAAAAATGAGAGATAAATACTAGGAGAAAGGAGTAAGTTTTGTAGCGAGAGCAGGGAAAGCTAAAGATGCAGTCTTGGCCAAACGTAAAGTGCTTTTGAATTTTATAGATGAAGGTGATAATTTGAGAACAAATGCTTTTGAGTAAAGGAAAAATAATGGGAATTAAGTATCTACTTAATTTATATAAGCTTCTAAGGAGACTTGAAGAGGGACTTAGAAAGGATGTAAATATTTTAAATCAAGTGACAAAAGTTGTTAAAAATTGGAGAACATTAGAGAATTAGGCAATATAACACCTATATGGGACTGTGTTAGACTTGTGTTTTAGAATATGGTATCATGTTAATGCCGTATTGGTCATATTTGGCCTTGAAAGAAGTTTTAAGGGCAAATAAGTATTATACTTGTCTATGATTTGATGCAAGAGTTTTAGAACAAAACTGGCATTAGCTTTGGAAGTTAGACTACTAAACTTATAATTTTTCTAGTTCTTTGATTTCAAAATTCATTTTGAATAGGGATTAAGTTATCTTTTAAAATTATTTATTTCTTTATTATACTATGTCAAGGTTATTACTTTCCCTTAGGAATATTTTATTCAATCTTTTAAAGAAAATCTTATTTTAGGTTATCTAAAAACTTATGTTCTTATCTAACTTACTTGTGGCAATCAAATCCTAGAATCTTATCACTCTCATTCTTATCTTTTAAGTGAATATGGTGATTCATATCATTCTTTTTCTTTTCATATTTGTGTTCTTGAATTAAACATTTCTTAATAGAATGATCTTTAGTCATGTTCATATTGACATTGAATCTCACTAGTCTTATTGTTAAGGGTTATATTAAATTTATTTTACCACTTATTAAAGAATAACTAGATAAGATGGGTGAAGTTAGGTATTTCTCTAATCTTGATTTAAAGTCATGATGCCATCAAACTAGGATGCTGAAAGAAGATGTTCATAAAAATATGCTCCAAACTTATGAGGAGCATTATGGGTTTTTAGTTACACCTTTTTGTTTAACTAATGCTCCTATACATTTCTAAAGTTTGATAAATTTCATCATTATGTCTAGCTTAAGGAAGTTTTTTATAGTATTTTTTATGAAATACTAGATTATGATAGTTCATTTGAACAACATTTAGATCATCTTTGAAAGGTAATGCAAATTATAAAGAAACATAAGTTGTTTTTTAAGATGTTAAAGTGTTTTTTAAGGGTAAGATAAGTAGAATATTGAGGCATATCAACTTGATAAAGAGAGTTTTGACATATTCAAAAAGTGAGCGCAATGAAGATTTAGTCAATACCCATTTCCTTAAAGTAATTAGGGGACTTGTTAGGGTTAGCATGATATGATAGGCATTTTACCAAAGGGTATAAGCAATTGAGTAATCCATTAACCTCTTTATTAAAAAGTAATTCTTTTGGATGAAAATAAGAGGTTGAATGTGCTTTTAATACAATGAAGGAATCTTTGATGTCTTTATTAGTTTTGAATTTTCCTAATCTCAAAAATAATTTTATTATTAAAGAATATATAAATGGAAATCTATTAAGAATTTTCCTTACGTTGTAAGGATGCCTTATCTATTATTTCATCACGTCATTTTCTAACATACACCAACATTTATCCACATATAAAAAAGAACTTTTGGTTTTAGGGTTGCTAAATCCAGTGGTCTCACTACTTAAATATAATATAATTGTAATGAAAATAGATAATAAAAGCTTGAAATATTTGCTAGAACACATAATCGTAACAATTTTTCAACAAACTTAGCTTCACAAATTGTTAGGTTTTGATTAGGAGATCAATTATAAGTAAGAAGAGTAGAACAATATATTAATGGTTTGCTAAGAATACAACGATGAGTTATATGCTCTAGTAGTTTCTTAGGTTAAAAGTACTCTTTTAAATTATATTAGACAAAGTTGGGAAAGGGAAAAGAATTCACGGAGATTGATATAAATCTTAAAAGACATTTTAATAATTTAGTATATACTTGGTCAAATGACCTTTGGAAGTGGAAGAGAAAACTAATGATGCGGATTAATGATAAGATGAGAACTAAAATTATATTCCATAAAAGCTAGTAGTAGGTCACTTAAGTTTTGTGGAAACATATAATAGGGTGAAAATGTACTATTGTAAAAAGATGCAAGGTGATACAAGGGAGTTCATTCATAGATGTGGCACTTGTTAGAGAAATAAGTATGAAATAGTAGTAAGTTTAAGAGTTTTGCAACCATTACCTATTTCCCAACAAGCATGGATCGATATTAGTTTTGATTTTATGGAAGGATTACCTAAGTCCAAAGGGAATTTTGTAATAATGTCACTAGTGGATCTATTGTCCAAGTATGCACATTTCATACTTTGTCATACTCATATACAACAACATATTTAGATTAATCATTCAATAAGTATATGTATAAGTTACATTAAATTCCATTTAACTAATATGGAGATCTTATTTTTATTAGTAATTTTTAGTATGAATTCTTTAAAATTCAAAAAGTGTCACTAAAAATATCCATAACCTATCACCCTCAATTTTATAGGCACATGAAGTACTTAACTGGAAATTAGAAACATATTTCAGGTGCATGATTAGCGCCTATCATGTTCAATGAAGTAGAGAGTTGCATCTTGCAAAATGATGGTACAATACAATTTTTCATTTAATTATTCAATGTTTTTATGAAATTTTTATATGGATTTATATCTATTGTGCTATTTTATACCTTGTTAGAAAATCTAAGTTGCTAATGGTGGATTAATTTTTAAAGGATAGGGAAAGATGCATTGCATCTTATCAAATTCCATATTATAAGAGCTTATGACAAAATAAAATAGTTTATTGATAGAAAGAGAACACATAGGGAATTTGTAGAGGCTGATTAAGTTTATGTGAAACTTCAACCATACAAGCATTGCAATGTACATTAGAGGAGTAATCACAAATTATCTTCTTGTAGTGTATATTAAAGGAGTAATCATACATTATCTTCTTTATTTTTTGACCTTCAAGATTATAGAAAAGATATGCAAGGTAACTTATTACTTGGAGCATCCAACAAATTCGAAAATCCACCATACATTTCACGCTTTTCAACTTAAGGACATTGGAAGAAAATTACAAATTATTGACGAAAAATTACCAATGGAAATAACTCCATAGTAAATTTGCGATGGAAATTCAATTCTGTTGGTAAACTTGTCAAGAAAAATGGTATTTTCTGATAGAAAAGAATCCACTGGTAAATGTGGAGGGATTTTATCATAAAACGTTGCCAACAAAATTTAGCAATGGAATAGTAAAAGGTGTCATAAAAATAGGCGGCAATGTTTGGCGGCATAAGTAAGTGATGGATTTTACCGATAGAGTTCAATTCTATCGGTAAATTACTTACCAACGAAATTGTCATTCCTTTGGTAAAATCAAACAATGTTGATAGTGTTGTTTAAATTTATAGTAAAACTATGTCATTTTATTCTTAATAAAAATAAATCTGAAGCACCCCCTACCGTCTTCGTCAAACTTTTAGTATTCTTCGTATACTCCTCTGCTTATCATCTTCCATCTGCTCATCTTCTTTCATTCTTTCACTACTTCCATGATGCTAGGTTTTTCATCTCGAGCTTGGTTGTCCACTTACTGCCCTTTGGTTATTTTTTGTCTTCAATTTTTGTATGTGAACGGTTATGTTGATGTATTGATTTTAATATTGATTGAGTCGTGAGAGACGTTTATTTGAGTTGTTAATAAGTCATTGTTTGTTTTTGTGGTTGTGATGGTAAATAATGGAAGAAGACCGTAGTTTTGAAAAAAAGTAGGGATGAATTTCAATAACATACCAAGTGTTTGATAAAAGTTTTTTAAGAGGATGATAGACGATTTATCATGTGGAATGTTTATAATTGATTCAATTAACTCCTTTACTCATTTTTCCTTTTCATTAAACTTGATATTTTACCATTTGCTTCAATCTTTGACAAACTAATTACTTACTATTATTATCAAAGATGAAAATATTAGTAGTAACATATTTTCTTATCATCAAAATCATGAGTTAGAGCCTCAATGATCTAATAATCTTCTCTTGTTTATAATAAAATATAATTGGCGATATTTGAAAAAATAAATGGTATTAATAAACTATCCATATATGAAATCAATGTATAGTGTAAAAATAAATGATATTGTATAAACCCAATCTATGTCAAATTAATATCTAATGAATATTCCCCTTTTAATTCATGCTTTATGAATGATTGCATTTTAGTATTATCATTCCTTCCCGTTTTCATAAAAATTAAAAAGTATATATGGTATATAAAGTTATAAGTATGAATAGAAAAGAAAAACACTTCCCTCTCTCCCTTAATAAAAAGCCTATTATATGGGTAAAGTAGATATGCAAAGTGCTTGTTGAAAATGATTTAATTTTCAAATGGTTCATGTAGCACCCCACTCTCGCCAGACCCGAGCCCGATATCAATGGTGCTATCCGAGCCCGCGCCCCGCGAGGGTGGCATACTAGAGCAATCACTGAAGTTCAAAACTCGGAAAAACATTTCTCTTTTTACAAAAATCAGTCACAAGCGCAGAAATCAGTAAATAATTTGGGCCCGATTTAAAACGAAAACCTTTTCAATATGACACAATCTCAATCATAAAAAGGCACTCAATAGTGCTCATCCGTTTCATATATAGAGATGCATGGCCCAACTGGGCCCAATGTCATCTCTGACCACTTTCAGAAATCACAGATCACTCACACACTAAACCATTTTGGCCCACTGAATATAATGCACTAATCTGTGTAATTTGTGGAAATTCAATACACATAAGACAGTACCACACTGATGCAGACGCGAACTGATCCCGACAACACTCTGACCCGCTAGCGGTAATCATACTCCCGCTTGTCCAACGGGGTACTCTTTGATCCTTGAAAAATAATTGCAATGTTGGGTGAGTTTGCGAACTCAATGAGAAACCGTCATCGATGGTTCACTCAACGCATGCATAATCAAACAATTCACATCTTATCCCATATTATCACATTCCAAATCATCT
>JANVCQ010000096.1:23006-36609 GCA_025531925.1 Erythroxylum plowmanianum | reverse complement strand
TCTTTGTAGTTTTCCAACGCGTTTGTTTTTTTTGTAAAGTATGCGTTTACGGATGTCGGAGTTAAGAGTTTTGTCCTGAAGCGTTTTTGTTTTCTTTGTTTTCGAGCCCTTCGATTTCTTTGGCTCCTTAAGCTTTTGATTCCTTTAGTTTCCGCATGGGACTTTGATTTGACCTTAAGCATTTTTATCTCTTTGTTTTTGGCCCACGTTTGTTCGATCACGCTTTTGTAAATGTTTCCAACAGTTGGGCTCCGGAAACGGGTCCCAACACAATTCAATAATAATAAAAAAAAGTCAAGGTGAGACCATCTTAGGTTACTCACAATTGCTCCCTTTCGCTTATTGCTTTGAAGTCCGAGCAACGTCTGGAAGCGGTCGTTCTACTTGCTCTTTTATATGCAAACAAATACATTTTCATAATTCTATGTGGCTCATTTAACTGAATAATCAAATTTATAAATTTATCATGTAGTATGAATGTTCAATGAAAAATTCTCGGGTATATATATCTTGAAGAAACTAATGTAAACTTTAATTTTTCTCCATATTTTCTAGAACTCACATACTCATCAATCATTCTAGTTTTGAGAATCTCAAAACCCACTTTCGGGTCAACTTTTCATGATCCTTACGACAAGGAAGATGGAGTTTTTAGACTACACTACCTTCTAAAAAATTGTTTCCCTATATTTCTAGTTTCTAATAACACCAAGATCATACAATTTTGTTCACTATTCTATGAGTTATGCTCAAAATACTACAAACTGAGTACATTTGAAATTTTGGCTAGTGCATGATCATGCACTCTAAGTTTTACAACTCATATCTCTCAATTCCAATATCCAAAATTACAAAATTCATACCAATAGAAAGTTAAGAGAATAAGTTACAAATTTTGTGAAGATAACTTTGTTTGATTTGACCCACATCGATATAGTTTATTCGATAACAACAGGATATGATTTCTGTTACGGGTAATGCTACAGCGTAAGCCAAGACTCAATTTCATGCCAACTTTTGAAAGTCTTAGATATAGAATTAAAAGTCAAATTCTTCAAAATATTTGTATCCATATGCCTCTAATTTAATCTGAACTAAGAATTAACTCATTTGGAAATATACAGATCAAGATAAAATCAAAATACCAAAGCATGTTTAATAAAAATATTCCAATTTATAATATTCTAGCAGACTTCCTCACTTTCATCCAATCAATCTTTTTCAAATCAATTCAGATTGCTCTAAATTCTTATGGAGAGCGAAAAAAAGTCTTAGGAATGTATTGGTTCAATTTTTAAGTCATTTGGAGGTTGGAAGACAAAGTTATAGTCAAATGAATCCAAACTGCTCAATTTGAGAAGCACTGTTGGCCATGCAACCATAATGCACGACCATGCACTCCAATTCCAGAAATTGCAGATTTTCTTCCTTCTTCTTCCTCGCTTCCACTTACCCTATCATCTCTAATTTATACTGTCATATTTACCTCTTCATTTCAACTCCCATTTCAATTCAACTTACTTTAAAACAACTAAAAATGTAAGATTAAATTCAAACATCAAAATACGGTTCATACGAACATCACCATCTCTTTTGCTTTCTCTCTCTACTGTAATTTTGTTTTTATACTTGTAGAATGTATATTCATACGATTTTACCTCACATTTTTCTGCTATTACTTCAGTTAACTTCAAATAATCACAACACCAAACATAAATTGCCATACGCAGCTATTTCAGTTTCTACACAAATTCTACCTTAAATTCATCCATCACTGTCAGTCCTAAAATCTTTCTACGTACACATCTAATGTGTATATCTGTTAAAAACTAGTAAAATCATCATCAAAATTCATGTACAGAACCAGAAAATTTGAAAACTCACCTACTTGATTTTGGTAACGTACCAAACAGTGAAGGTGAGCTCTCGGTGAATGGAAAACAAGATACATGAAACAGTATACTATCTGAATTACCAATTATATAACACTGAACAAATGTTTCAGTGATGGAAAGAATTGTTTCTGTTTGGTGTGGAATAGCTTTCAGTGGAGAACAACTGAAAGTGCAGAATTTTCTCTAAACAAACAAGGTAACTATGTGGAGTGATATTTCAATGACACTTGTAACGCATGCATGTAAGCCATTTGTCACATTCCCATTTATCTCTTATTTCTATAATTTTCCTAGTCCAAAATACCCCAAAATTTTGAAATTCTCTAAAATTCACCAAAAATTTTAAAATAATAATGACACTCTCCAAATAAATTTTCAACACAAATGATCCACAATTTACATTGTAATCATATTTATAAATCAATTATACACAGAAAATGTCAATGAATGCATGTACAATTATTTTAATGAGCCAAAAATAAATATTCACATGTTATGCTATATGATGCATGAAATACACTTCTAATATCTCAGTATACACTATTCCGGGGTCCTAGCCCCTAACATGGGATATTGGGACATTACAACAAGAGTTTGATGGAAAACTTGTTATCTACCTTGAGATTGAAACTCTCCAAGAGGGAGCTAGGAGTTGGGAAGCAACCATAGTCGGATTCTTCTTTGACCAAAGATCAACTTTCCCTCTTATCGAACATTATGCCACCAAGTGATGGAAAATAGAGGACTATTGGATGTGTTACTCTCAAAAGGTAATCTTATATTATTTAGTTTCTCTTCGGTCACTGAAGCACACAAGCTCTTGGAGGATGCTCCATGGCACCTTGGTAACCAATCAATTTTCTTACAACTTTGGAAACCTGATTTAAGGCTTAAAACCATCAAAGTTTAGAATATTCCCCTTTGGATAAACTTCTATAATGTTCCCATTGACTGGACTATTAAGGGACTAGGCCCACTAGCAAGTTACATTGGGAAGCCAAGGGACTAGGCTCACTAGCAAGTTACATTAGGAAGCCGTTATGCATGGATGAAACCACTGCAAGGAAAAAACGAATCAATTATGCTCGAATTTGTGTTAGTATCGAGTTATCCAAGGAGTTTCTAGATGAGATTCCTGTTATGAGGCTAGGAGTTATCATAAATTATGGGAAGACACCATCAGTATATCCTGTCACTGGAAACCACCGTCTAAACTACAAGAGAAAGCTTGGCAAGCCACATGTAAATTCTTCACCACTTGGATCTATCAAGAACTAATGGGACTTGATGAAGCTGAGCAGCAAGTGAGACTGATCATAATGGTTCTAACGACACTACTCCCACAATTGGCCACCTGGAAATACCTAGTGTGTTACCTCCCAGGGTATGGGTAATTACCAAGCTTCTATCTCTGCCATTCCTTCAGAAAGGGATTTAGACCCTGCAACATGCTGTAAGGAGTTTCCTTTGATTCAGTGCACTGATCCTAAAACCACTGCACCTAATTACCTTCTGACTGAACCTGAAACATCAGCAGTTCCACTTCTCATTGAATCTCTACTGTTAGCACCTCAGCTGATATATCCTGTCTCCAAGCAGAAGTCTAAAGTGAACCTTTTCAAATTGTGAATCAAAGAAGATTAAAAAAAAAAGGCAAAGGCTAATGCCTCACTGATCCTTCCACCTAATTATATCCATCCTCATTTAGAATGTGCAAGGTATTAATTGTCCCTTTAAACTGTTAGCTCTACATGGTTTTCTTCTACTTGAAAAAACTCTTCTTGTTGATTTACTTGAAACTAAAATAAAAGTTGACAACCTTAGCAAGCTTCACATTTTGGGTCCTCAATGGAGCTTGCTCTCGAGCTATTCAATCCATGCCTTTGGTAAAATCATTATCTGCTATAATAAAAATGAGCTCAGGGTCAACTTGTTGGGTTCAATGAATCGGTAATGCACTTGTACTTGATTTTCTTACAGGCAAATGTTAAGCTAACTACATCCTTTATTTATGCAAGCAATTATGCTTCCAACGAAGTGTTCTATAGAATGATCTACGTATCTTTGATAGCGGCATTAACAATCCGTGGTTATTATGTGGTGACTTCAATTCAATCCTTTACCCCTCCGAGGCTCATGGTTACTGCAACTTTAAAAACTAGTTAAATGGCTTTAAGGAATGCGTTTAGGACATTGGAGTGACCAACCTCATATCTAATGGACACTTTTTCACTTGGTCCAATAAACAATCATCTTCTTGGAAAATCTGAAAGAGGACGGACCGTGCCTTTGTCAATGATTCATGGCTATCTCAATTCCCCAACAGCTTTGCTCGATTTAAAGACCCCCTTATTCTTATATCACACCCCTATAATTGTGGCCAATTTATTCCAGCAACGTCATTCCCACTTCCCCTTTCGATTCAAAAACTATCTTATTCAAGATCCAGGATTTCTTGAGGCTTTTCGGTGGGAGATTAATCCCATTATATAGGAACTAAACAATTCTGTTGTTAATAGAAGCTCAAACTTATTGTTTGAAGATATTCAATCCAAACTTGCTACAACACCTACTAATCAGTTGTTATTGAACACCGAGAAGGTTGCCCTTTCTAATTACTTGCAAGCTGTTAAGAACCATAATTCCCTGCTTCAGCAATGAGCTATATTTAACTGGCTCACTGATGGCGATCAATGCACCAACTTATTTTTTAATTTGATCCTAGCAATACATAATCACAACAAAATTCATTCCATCATCTCTACCACTAGTGCACCACTCCAGAACATTTAGGATATACAAGCAAAGCTAACAAATATTTTAATTCTCTCCTTGGTACACCTAACTCTTCAGATGCTTCACTTTATGCTTTAACCACTATATCTTTGAAGCAAATGTCAGCTCAGGATCTGGATTTATTAATCAAACTAGTTGATGCTTATGAAATTCATCAAGTTTTCTTTGCAAGGAATGGAAAAAAGGCTCCAAGGCCTGATGTCTTCAATGGTTACTTCTTTCAGAAATCATGGCACACTACAGGCCCCCTTTGTGATAGAGGCAATCCAAGAATTTTTCCCTTAAGGAGTTCTCCTCAAGGAACTGAACAGAACCTTCCTTTGTTTGGTCCCTAAGAGCACTAATCCTTCCACTTTTGCTGAATATTAACCAATTGCATATACAAACTTTCTTTATAAAATCATATCTAAGATCCTTGCTAATAGATTGAAAAAGGCCATTACCTCGCTAATTAGTGATAACCAAGGTGCCTTCATGAAGGATCGTCATATTGGAGACAATGTTCTAATCGTCCAAGAACTCTTACATGGCTACTTAAGACTGAAATTCTCTTCTAATTATACAATTAAAATTGATTTTTCACAAGGACTTTGATAGCATCAGCTGGGGCTTCCTCTTGATAATGTTATAGGCCTTCGAGTTTCTAACTCTCCTCATCAGATGGTTGAAAGAATGCATCTCCTCCGCTTCTTTCTCAGTGCTCATTAATGGTAATCCTACGTAAGGCTGCTAAAGGCCTTTGATAAGGAGATCTCCTATCCCCCTATCTTTTCATCCTAAACATGGAAATCCTCAACTTTATCATTCAATAAGAAATGCAACTCAAATCTTAAATTCAGCTATCACTCTAAATGTAAAAAATTGGTTTAACTAACCTTGGTTTTGCAGATGACCTCCTCCTATTTTGTAAAGCTCAGATGAACTCCATTGGTACTTTCATGAGGGCCTTTTTCAAATTTAACAGCTTTTTAGGGTTGCAAATCAATCTCAACAAAAGCAATTTTTTCTCTCCAAGAATGCCTCAGCTCTACGATAACAGATTACTCACTACACTGGCATAAAATCATTTGATCTTCCTCTCATGTATTTAGGACTCCCTGTGACTACTAGATGCTTCACTCATTTAGAACCTCTACCTATCATTGAGAGGATTCAAAAATGAATGGGCTCTTGGGTTAACAAAATTCTTTCTTATGCAGGTAAATTACAGCTCATTAACTTGGTCCTCAACTCCTTACATATTTACTGGAGCTCTCACATATGCCTCTCCTAAAGCATCATCAAAACTATCGAACGACTAGTTAAAAACTTCCTCTAGAGCCTTCCAGATGGCTCCAAGGGTATGGCTAAAATCAAATGGTCTTATCTATGCTTTCCTAAGGAGGAAGGTGGATTACATATCTCATCTATAAAGCTAACTAACCAGGTGCTTATCCTCAGACGATTTTGGTGGATCTTACTTAATAAAAATTCACTATATATGGATTAAATGGCTTCATGCATATTTTTTGTGAGGTAGATGTATATGACAACTGAATACTAGTCCTTCCCACTCACACTTCCTGAATTGCCTCCTTTGGTTGAGGGGTATGGTACAAGCTAAAATTGCCTGCAGGGTTAGGAATGACCGGCTTATCTCCTTATGGTATGACAATTCGTCTGAACATAGACCCCTCCTTTCGATCCTTCGCGCCACAAGGTACCCCCTTCATCGTCTTCACTATGTGCTAGGATGAACTCTTTCATCCATGGAAACACCTGGTAACTTCCCCCTTAAATGAAACACCTAAACCCCCACATACCTCCCCTGTTCAACTTCATCAGATACCTTCTTCTAGAAGGGACACCCAATCCATACACTCACCACCAGCACTACCAAGAAGCTCTTGCAACGACATCAATCTGTTGTGGAGTGGCATTGTTTAGAGTAAAGTTCTTACCCCTCACCTCTTTTTTATTGTTTCGCTAGCAGTTCATAACAAACTCCTGACTACTGAATCGACTAGGTTTTCTGAATATTGATCCAACTTGTCCCATATGTCAGGTTCATAGTGAAACTAGGGACCATCTCTTCTTTACATGCCCTTTCAATAATTCCATTTGACGGAACATCAAAGGCAAGTGTGAAGTGTCTATGGTCTGATATAGGTCAAATTCTAACTAATATTATGTAACAGTTATCTACTCAGTGTGCTCACTCTTCCTATGAACAACTATTACATATTCTTACACTGGGCCTTAGCATCTATATTCTATAGAGGAAACGAAACCATAACCGCCTCGCTAACCAAAGTTCGACAATGGAAGTCCTACAATCTGATATCATTCGACAAATCCGTAAACTATTAATCGTGAAAAACTTGCAACTGCATTGCACTGCCAATACTCTCTCTTCCCTAAACACCTGATTCTCTCTTCGTGCATGGTTGCTATAACATTTTATTAATCTTATTAGTCTAAGTCTTTTACATTTTCATGCAAGGCTTGTCACAGTGTAATTCCACTTTGTTTTGTTGATTATATATTACTGTCAACATTTTTTATTATTAATTGCATCCCAATTTTTCCTTCAAAAAATTATAAATTAATCCATTATTACTCATTATAAAACTAAATTGCAACGTGGTCTGTAAATGTGGAATTTGAAGGACTAAATCTTGGTATGATCGTATTAGCATATGAAATTCATGAAGAAGAAGGATAAAGTATGGAAAAAAGTAGCCATTGATAAATTAAGGGCCTTTTAGTTTCACTTTAATTTTTTTGTTGTGATTTTTAATTTTCATTTTTTGTTTTCAGTTTTTGTGTTTCATCCAAACAAAAAGAAAAACATGCTTAGTTGTTACTGTCAATATAGTTATATTTTTATCATTGATAATAATTGCATATTAGATAAACTTAAAGATAAATTATTTAATTAAATAAATTTACTTTAATATATTATATTAATTATTTTTAATAAAATTTATATTTTATTAAAATAAATTATTTCAATTTAAATTTTTATTTAAAACTAAAATTAAATTTAAATTTAAATTTTATTTTAAATATATTTTATTATTAAATCAAATTTTATTTGAAAATTATATACTTTGAAGATATTTTAAATTTAATAATACTCATTCAAAATATTAAATCAGTTTATTTAATTTAATTAAAAAATTAAATAAAAATATTTAATATAATTAAAATATTCATAATTCTTATTGATAATTAATATATTAAATAATTAAATAATATATGCTTAGTTTATAGTAAATTAGATACGAAAAACAGAAACAGAAAATAAAAACTACTTTATGGTTTTTATAATTTTTAAAAACTGAAAAAAAAATTTGAAACCAAAAAACTCAAACAAATAGATTTTTTAATGAATTTGAAACAAAATGGAAAATCAAAAATTAAAATAGAAACAAACAGGCCCTTAGTTAATCACCATGATCAAGAGATATATGAGAATGATAAACTATCGATTTAGGGAAACAAGAAAGTTTCTTGTCCAAACTGATGTTGAAGCATGCATGAATTAGTTTTAAAGGTGAGTCCAGTACAAATTTATTGAATTAATCATCATTTTAGTATATAGTGTGGCTAAAAACATGAAAAAGAGACAACTTTTTTTGGTTGATAAATGCTGAAGAGACATGATTTTAGGGAATTAGGGCAAGATCTAAGCCTACATACAGTGAAATAATTACAAAACTTTTTTATTTAATTTTTCAAAGATAAACTTATTTAAATTCTATAAAATAATTAACACATAAATTGTAATTTGTACATTATTCTAAAGCTTGATCCTTTTTCTTATCATTTCTCTCAAATTATTTTTGAAAATAGCTCATCTCAACTATTGTAACCACACAAATGTCCTGTCTCTAATGATATTCATAAAACATATTGAGGGAACTCTTGCAGAGAGAGTTAGATAAGGAGCGCTAGCATCCTTAAAATTTAAGCCTATTTATAATAGATTATGGATATTTTAGTAATTTAATTAAAATTAAATTCTAACTTTAATATAATTACAAATAATTCTAGGTAAATACCAATTATACTCAAATAAGATTTAATATTTCATATTGATCCTTATTTATTAAATATCTCATATTTAATTATAAAGTTTCTCAAACTTTACAATCAAGTCAAACTTGATTCAAACACTTTTTTCGTTTGATCTCATTCTTTGTGTGTGACTCATTAGGCTCCCAATGGATATAAATTATGGCCCTAAATTATATTTATTTAATTCTCTAATCAAACAATTTATATCTATAGATCAAGATTAATATCTAGCAATATATAATGAACACTCAAATATTTGCATAATTTTTTTGTATAATTCAATTATTTCATCATATAATGTTCGAATTAGATATATAATATAAAAATGATGTCTAATTTATTTGAGTCCAATCGTATTAGCTCTTCATCATTAGTAATTAATACAATTAATTATATCTATAAACTAGTTTACAAAGTGTCACTCCATAATAACCAAAGATTTCCCGAATGAATCCTAATAAAGAACAATAGAACATGCTCCCTAATCACTTTAAGGTGTTGAATCCTACATTATTCACTTGACTACCTCCATATAGTTTATGCTACGTTAACTAACTACCAATTTAGCTAACCTTGATTAAGTCATAAATAGTATCAAAATATAACAATCTATACATGAGATAACTTTGAAGATCTCAAGTCAATAGATCACTGATACAATCATCACAATAAGAATTTCCATATACATACAACTAATAATCCAAATATAATTGTCATATATGGTTAGTTTAGTGAACTTGTTCTCTAACAAACACCCATATATTTGTTTAAGGATTTCTATACTTTAGTAAATGAGATTGATGCTTCATTTATAGGGAAAACATAACATATGTTAGTCATTTTATGTTCTATTAATGTCCAATCTTAATAAAACAATGAATAGGAACAATTTATGAATAATAAACAAATGCAATATAAATTTCTATGATCTCATTATAAATTTATTTATAATATATATTTATCTTATGGATATCATATACATCTAAATATGTATAAGATAAAAATGCCTTTAAATTATTTTGTCCATCTGATTGGATATAAGGCATAAACTAGCAATCTCTTACTTACACTAAGCCAATTGTTTAAGTATCTTATACCATATCACTATATGGCAATCATGTTACTGTTGAGATGGTAGCTTAATGAGAGAATTCTACATGATTCTCTATAGGAAGCACATGCTTAAATCTTACAACTTTCATATTAATTATCATCATAATTAAAGAGACAACCTAAATACATACTCGGATCTTTTATGAAACCTTAGCTTCTTTTGCATGCACAATGGTTCTAATATTCTACATTACATTATTATCTTGAACAATGAAAGGAACCATATCAAGTTCATTAAAGATCTTATTGATCTAAGTAATCATTTCCATTAAATTAAAAAATAGGATGACTTAATTAGCAACCATTGCTATATTGACACCTTTCCAATCTTAAAATAATATTATTCTAAATAAAAATACCTTAATCAGGATTTACTTCAAAAGTTAATATCTATATAGCATTTAACTCAAATATCAACTCAAACATAAAATAATAGATATCTTTAATACTTCATAAGTATTAGATACCTAAAATACTAAACACTTTTAGTAGATTATATATATCCTTGAACTTAAAATAGGTAAACAACTACCAAATGGATAGGGGCTAAAGTGAAAGATTAATGGGTTTAAACTTTGGTATTCAGGGTGTTCCAGGGCAACATAATGGGGTAGGTGTCTTGGTCAAGGAACTTATACATCATGTTGTGGGGATAAATAAGACTAATCATAGGATTTTATCCTTAAAGATTGTGATGAAAGGTGTTGTTTTTAATTTAGTGTGTGTTTATACACCACAAGTGGGGTTAGGCAAACAACTTAAGCACAATTTTTGGGAAGAACTAGATGAGGTGATTTAGTAGATCCCCCTAATGAGAGAGTCATTATATGATGAAACTTTAATGGTCATATAGGGGCAACCTTATGTAGATATTATGGACTCACAGGGGTTTTAGGTACAGTGATAGGAATGTGGAACAGCTTTATGGATTTTATAGTATATAGAAAACTTATTTTTAAAGAAAAACAAGGAGCACCTTGTGACTTTTAAGAGCAATATTGTAACAACTTAAATTGAGTACTTTCTCGTAAGGCAAAGTGATACACTTAGTTACAAGGAATGTAAGGTGATACCTAATGCTTGCTTATCTTATAGTTAAGAGTTAGAGGAAGAAAAGAAGTCCTAGGAGGTTGGTGGAATCAGAAAAGGGACAGAGTACTATATGGAGAAGAATCAAAATTCAAAAGAGATGCTAACCAGATGTGGCAGAGAGTAGTAACTCTTTTAAAGAATACACACTACAAGAAAATAAGACAATCCGCAACGTTTTATTGATAAAAAGTTGTTAAATGTGAAGAATTTTCATGACATTTTTTCCACGATGTTTTGTTAAAACGTCATGGATTTGTAATATTTTTTGTGACATTTTTTATTAAAACATCACGAAATAAAAACCGCGACATTTTTTTGAATAAAACGTCACAGATTTTCCTGTCTTATTATTTTTAGTTGGGTTCAATTAATGCTAGAACACTGTCACTTCTTTCGTTAATGACTCTCCCCACCAAACAAACTACCACTACCACAACCACTATCACCACCTCCACAACCACTATCGAAGACTTCAACTTGCAAACTATGAAGAAGGCTAACCCACTGGCTATCTCCGCCTGTTCTACTCTCTATACCTCCTCCAACAAAAACGGCCTCCACCAATATGCTGAAAATGATGTGGTCTTCGACCCCTCTACTATGGCTCTTGATGACGAAACCAAGCTCCACACCAATCATGCTTCTCACACAGCTACAAACTTGGCTCGCAAAAAGGCCACTCTTCCTCAACCTGTGAAGAAGCTCGTTATTAAGCTTGTTAAAGGTGCCTTTTTTGCGTTTCATTTCCTTTGAATTCTTATTGTGATTTGGCAATGTCCCACCTGGGATTTGTTGTTGTATATATTTAATTACTTGAGGATTTTTCTCAATTTGTTAATTTATGTGGATGAGAGATTAGATTTATCTTTTCTGGATTTTAGTAAAAGCAAATCCTTTTTTCTATTCTTTTTATTTTCAGTATTGATTGATGTCTGGTGAAATTTATGGTTTCGCACTATTTGTTCTAACTTTTCTTCTCCTTGTGTGAGCCTCCTGGAATCAAACTCAAAGAGGTATTACTTTTTTAGTTTTAATATTAATTCTTTTTTTATATGATGTGTATTTGGGTGTTTTGCAAACTTAGGTTGTATGAAAACTGAGCTGCTTGTTACTCAGCTAGCTTTTTGTTTATATTTTTAATCTCTTTTGGGTTTGGAATACTACTCTGATTTATCTACATTGAAGCTGGTTTATATACAAATTTAAAAGAGAGAAGGGGAAGTTTTTCAAATATGTATTATAAGTGTGTCGATCACTTTGAAATATTTAAATGAAACTAGCACAAACAAAGAAGAAGGATCTTTCTTTATGGGGAAAAGCATTTTGTAGTTTTCTATCATATAGACCTTTATTATCTAACTTTGTTGGAAATTTTCTATCCTGCCTTTGCAATCAGTTGGACTTGTCGATCTATAGACAGTCTTAGGTATTATCTGGATGAAATCAGATATTGGTGAATCTATTGTCTAGTGAGGAAAATAATTCTTTCCATCTTCAAGCCTTCCACAATATTTAGTGCATTTGTTCTTCAGTTTCATGCTAAGAAGTACGGACACGGACACGGACACAGACACGTGACACGCGACACGCGACACAGACACGCGACACGTGACACAGACACGCGACACGTGATACTATAGAAAGAGTATTTCAAGTATTTAGGATCTATCGTCTAAAGCAATGCAGAGATCGATGAAGCTATAGTTCACTTATTAAAGTGCATCAAGAGTTTTATATGACAAGAAGATATCACTCAAGCTCAAAGTAAATTCTATCATTTAGCGATTAGGTATGTTATGCTCTATTGGAGGGAGTATTGGCCCATTAAACAAGTATAATTTAATGGTGAAAAATATCAGGATGATTTATTAGATGTGTAACTTTACTAAAAAAGATAAGGTCAAGAATGTAATGGTAAGAGACAAATTAAAGTCGCTAACATTAATGAAAAATTAAAACAGACAAGACTTAAATGGTTCTGGGCATGTTAACAGGAGATGTCCTAATTCTCTAGCGAGAAAATGTGAGAAGATTGTATTTAGGGACTGTAAACTAAGAAGAATTGGGGGAGGTGATCAAGAATGATATGACTCTGCTAGAACTTACCAAAAATATAACCCTCAATAGAAAACTTTGGTGTACTACGATATGGATTAAGGATCTTACATAAAGAGGCTTTTCTCTTTCTCGTATGTCCTTTAAGCATTTTCCTTTAAGTCTTATATCTTGTATTTCATCTAAACATTTAATATATAGTACTTCCTTTTTAATTATTTAGCCTAAACACTTCTCACTTATACCTAAACTCTTTTCTTGTAATAACTTGTTTGTTTTATTTATTTATTTATCTTCTTTATTTTTGTGTATTTATTTACTTATTTTATCTTTTTTTATTCTTTAACTTGTTTTATATTTATTATATTTTAATTTTAATTTTTTTACATATTTATTTATTTTATTCTTATTCTTATCTTTTATGTCTACTTTTATTTTTATTTTTATTAATTTATTATTTTAATAATGTATCATTTCTTGTTTTTGTTTTTTTTGTTGTTGTTGTTGTTGGTCTTATTATTATTATTGTTGTTGTTGTTGTTGTTGTTGTTGTTGTTGTTGTTGTTGTTGTTGTTGTTGTTATTGTTGTT